>VZRN01002341.1:36279-48357 GCA_013397935.1 Dasyornis broadbenti
CCTTAAAAAAAAAAAAAAAAAAAAAAAAAAAAGACACAAATTCCTAATTTAGGGGGTTTAAGAATTTGTAGACTTTGCTTATTAAGAGTATTGTAATAAGAACCACAATGATTTTCATTAGTATAAAGCCTAAATTAATATAAATTGAGTAATTTGAGTCGGTTTTGCTCCACAGTTTGGAGATAGGCTCACAGATGTTACGGAAAAAAGGTACTTAGAATGCTAATCCCTGAGTGCAGTGGGTAAATCTTGCTTGGTAGCTCATGAATCCAGAGCTAAAAGCCACCTGATTTCTTTTTTTCTGGTCAAGTTACTCCATAAGATACATGCCTGTTTTCTTATGTACATTACCAGGTTAATATTGCTGAATTATAGTGTAAAAGACACGCAAAAAACCAGTCTATCGTAGTAGATAAAAGTAGGTAGGAAAAAATACAATAAAAGTTCTTCCTGATAGCTTTTGTAATAGATATTTAGAAAATTAGACATGTATTTTTCAGTCATAAAAAAATCTGTGGGGTTAGAAAGCCAATGTCCAAATCCTAAAGCCAGAGGCTGTCTCCCAGTTGAAAGTTTAAAATCCATTAATCTGTATAAGTTGATGATTAAACATGAAAAATTATCATTTTTCTCTATCCTGATTTCCCATCAACTTGAGATTTAATTGGAGCATATATTTTAGAAAGATATGATGTATAGTCTTCAAATAGTGATGATATTGCTATGAATAATAATTAACAATGAGAAAATACTAGGAATAGACCTCTTCACCTTATTTCCAGTTCAGCTATTTGGGTCAGCCTTCCTACCAGCAGTTCTTGGCCCAAGCTTGGTTTTTACTTTAGAGCTGCTTCACCTTCGGTGTAATATCAGATTGTAGGATCTTCAGCCAGGGGTTAAATATCAACCCTGAACACCTTTTTAAATTTTGAACTTTTTTTTTTTTTTAAGCCTGTGGCCAGGTAAGTGTCTCTCTCACCTGGCTGAGGGAGGTGTCAATGTGTGGTGTGTCCCCAGCGTGGGTTACCCCTGGCAGGAAAGATTTTTGAATTATTTTCTTGCCAGCAGATAACTGAGCTGAGCTGCTGCTTCAGCTGCTCTGCAATGCAAGAGCTGCCCTATTACAGTGATTGCTCTGCCACTGGTCATTAAAATTCATCAGTAAATATAAATGTGGGCTACTTAGCCAACTTTCCAAGTAATTGATGCATATTCTGTCTTGGGTGTTTCCAGACATCGCTCTGGGGACTTAAAATTAAGTACACGATCTATGTTGGATAATGCATGACAAATTAATGTGAGGAAATAAAAGCTGATTGTACATTAGCTGTGGGTAAAATCTCCAGAGGTACAGGAGCAGCACTCAGGAAGCCAAAATTTACAGCTCCTGGCAGAACCTATCTGGTGGTATTTACTGCCCAGGAGGCAGAATCCTCTGAGCACAGGGTGTCCGTGCCCGGGCTGCTCCAGGGGGCCCAGGCAGTGCTGATCCTCAGCTCTGGGTTCCTCAGGGTCTTCACTTCAGCCTTCCCTCTCCAGAGACACAGGAATGATCTATTTCCACAGCACCATTCAGGCTTCTACTGGCTGGCAGAACTTACATGAGCAGAACTTACAAAATGTGCCGCCGTGAAAATGTCTGCCTGTGGGCAATTAATTTTGTTTTTATGAAGTAACATTCTCTTTAAAACACTCCGTTCTGATGGTCATGCGCAAAATACCAGTGGTGCCCGCATGGGTTGACTGGAGAAATGGAACATGCTTGATTCTGTGAAATTTAATATACAAGATAAAAATAGATTAAAGATGCCCCTTTTCTAGTCCGGAGGTGCTCGGACAGGTGGTTCCATTCTGCACTGCCTTGGTTCCTGGTATTTTATTTTCTCTTCATTTCAAGCTTTGCCAGATATTTTACAGGTTCAGGGTCTGATATCTCCGCTGCAGTCACATTGTATAACTCTATTGTACTTTACACACTGCTCTGATTTTCATTTTGGCCAACAGCTAGAGAGACAGAAAGCAGCCAGCTTAACCATAGCCGAAATGGCCTGGAGCTGGGAGCCGTGGAATCGTTACAGCACAGCCAGCCAAGGAGAGACAGATTCATTTGCAAATGAGCAGCCCAAATTCAGGCTGCATGCTTTGAGGGATGGAAAAAGTTCGCCGGATAATTTATTAGTGTCACTGTCTGCAGCTTTCCAGATGTTCTTGTCCTGGAGCATACACAAAAGAGAAGATCCCAAATACATCAATAAAATCCTTTAGAGATGTTTTTCTGCTAGGAGGCTTGAAGTCAGAAAAATTAAAGGTGTTCTTCCAGAAGTGATTTAAATTAATGAATGACTTCAGATCAAGGCCAGAGGGAGGGAAAATGGCCACCACAGCCCTTCCTGCTTGCATCAAGGTACAGAAGGTCTCTAATCAGTGCTGCATGTAGGGAATTTACAGAAGTTTTGCCATGGGAAGGGGATACCTCCATGAATGCCCAGAGAGTATCCCAGGGAAGACATCTGTAGATAGCACATTGCCTCACCAGCTTCCAGTCCCAGCAGGACTTTGGTTAATAATGCTGGTGGCTAATCCCGTGTCCCTGCTGTCCCTCAGCCATGCCATGAGCAGGAATTCCATGGAAACCCACCCAGGGTGCCACCCCAGCTGAGACACTGGCAGCCGGATCACTTTATGGATCTCTAACGCTCCCAGCATTTCATCTGTGTACCCAAAGCCACATTTGTGGGTATTTAAAAGGTGATTTGCAATGCTGGATGTAACAATTTAATTTAGGCTTACGTTTAAAACCCTGCCTGTGGAACTGACAAATCCAAGCAAGTGACCTCTGGAGTCCATTGTGCTGTCCTGACAAACCATTCTCCTTCATTCCCCGGGAATGAATTTCCTGACTCGCTCCGTTGTGGAGCAATCAGTCGACGTTCATTTGGACCAGATGAAACGCAGTGGGTCATTAGTGATTGCTTACACTGTGCAGGAAATGATCCCGGTTATTTCCTGCTCAAGTCCAGGCTCCCAGGAAGGAGCATCTCTTTCCTAGTCCCAGGCTCAAGGTTTATAATGCAGGGATTAGATCTTTTCCATGTGCCATGGCTGCCCTCATACAAACAGAAATGAAACCCTGTATCCAGAATAAATTCCCGATGCCCTGACAGGTGAATGGTGTTGGTCTCCATCTGTGAAAGGGACAGGCTGTTGGAGTGTGCCCTTGCACGGGGGATAAAACTGCCCTTCAGCACAGAACTCCCGGGGCTCACCCCAGCCATTGCCCAGCTCAAGTTTTGGAAAAGATAAACTTCCGCCTCGAAAGATTGCAAAAATTGACTGAATCCCCCTTTCCTACTTTGCACCGAAGATCAGGCAATCAAGATGAAGGCAGTCAGTGCCCGCACAAAAGCAAAATGCACAGCTCGAAGCACCTCAGCTGCTGGCTGTGTTCCTCCAGCTCCATCCTCTGTTGGGATCCCGTGCCAACAAAATAAGGAATGACCCTGAGGCCAGGCACACTCAGGGAACAGGAGGCTCACAGAACTCTGTCATCTGACCATGAAAAACCCTCAGCTGTCCAATAAAATCAGGGGGAGGAAAAAAATCAAGGGGGAGGAAAAAACCAAACTCACAGACCACGAATGCAACAATCCACAAACAAGGCAGGGCACGTCCCCACGTTTCATGCCCACATTCTAACCAAGATTTTCACTTGGCACAAAATGTAAGGGGGAAGAAAGAATAAGTATGATCAATAATTAACCTGCTTGATTTTAACTACCTGACAGAAAACTTTATTTAGCACCTGTAACTTAAAAAAATATGAATATTTCTAATTAAGAACTAGCCATTAATACTTAATAGTTTTAAATATTCCAGGCATCCTGACCATATAAATATAGGGCTCGTAGAAGCCTCACAGCTTTCCAAGGCTGCAGGATAACTTTAAATGTTGTGGTGGTGTTAAAACATCTCTAAGTTTACCACCCTTCATATTCGTTTGCCCATTTCTAGCTCTTACTGGCTTGACTTCCAAAAAAGATGCACTAAATAGCATCTGGAAGGGGCACCTGAACCACATTCTTCCACACTGGAGGCAGAGTTTGATCACGGAGAGCAGTACAGAATCAAAAACTGGGTAAATTATTTTGGGAGTTAATAGGTGGCGATGCCAGCAGGAACAAATCCATTCTGAGGCTTCAGGAGAAGGGAGCAGAACTAGATAATCTTTAAAAATGTCATCAGGTATTTAGCAAGGGAAGGGTTACGCATGAGCCAACGGTGGGAAAGGGGCTCCAGCAGGAAACACCAGGAGTTGCAGCAGGCCCTGTGGAAGGGAGGAGAGCCAGAGTGATCCTATTCCAGGTTTTCCCTGTGGAATCAAAGGGTTCTGTTATGCTCAGGGCAAATAAACTCTCTCTAAGCTGATGATATTGATGCAAATATTGTGTGAAACGCTGCCACACATCCAGCATGACGTGAATGTTCTCCTGAGAACACACCATGTGAAGGAGGAAGGCATTTTCACTGGACTGATTTAAACAAAAGAAATGAACAAAGACTGAACCAAAAACCAGCTCCTGCCTACTGGTGTTTGATGCCAGAAGAGTGAAAGGGAAGATGAGAGCTACATTCATCCCTCAAGCCCTTTCATGACTTTTGGATGGTATCAGGAGTTAATTAAAATCAGAAAAAATAACCCTGTTAGGTTATTTCCATTATTTAGTTTATTATAGTTATTATTTATTATAATTTATTATTTCTAATATTATAATATTTCTATTTATAGGAAGTGGTTCAAGCCATGTTCAACCCAGGTGAACATCCATCCCCCACCTGCATTTACTGTGTACCACGAAAGAGTGAAGGCCTGCATGAGACCTTGAGTATCAAGTTTGAATAACTGATATTAAGATTTGTTGAAACTGAACAATTTGACTGACCCACTTCTGGGCTCCAGGCAAGTTTATCTCACGTAAAGAACTATTTTGAGTTTATGATGACGTTTTTTAGGAGCTCTACCGTGCCAGCCAGCTCACCTTCCCACAGACAGATTCACAGAAAATAATGCACAGTACTAATGCCAGGATCCCCCAGCTTGACTTGGCCTCCACTGATTTCAGCAGTGATCAAAGGAAATTCTATTTCCTAATCACCACATTAGTTTTAGTATAAACTTTTCACATTAATTCTAGTATAAATTTCTCATGATCAGGTTTGTAGGCAGATTTCTGTATTTTTCCTTATCAGAGTCAGGGGTTCCCTTGCAGCTGGAGGTTTAACGTTTCCTCTAGAGCAGTCTAAGTACAGAGCTGTCTGCTGGCTATAAAAAAGCCCCTAAACCTCATTTAAGGGCCTGATGTTGAGCGAAACCTGGCTCAGGCCTCGCACACATGAGCCAGTTCCAGCTTCTCTGGATAGAACTGAACTGCTCAGCTGCGTGCCCTGCACTGCTGAAAGCAAAACAGAAACCATCGCTTACCTGAGAAAGTGAGGTTCTCCTGCAAAGCTCTCCCTTTCTCAAAGAATCACCTTGGGGAATCACTGATAACAGTGAGCAATCCCTGCACACTAAAGGTACTGAGAGTCCATTTCAAAAACCCTCACACCTAAAAAGCTCAGCTTCTGGCCTTTTTTTTCCCCTGTGTAGCAGCGCTTGCTCACAGCAGTTACTGGGGGCACTGATGTGAGGGCTCAGGAATGACCCAAAACATAAACACACAGTTTAGCCTGGAGAAAAACACGGTGTGGCTCCTGAAAGCGCATCACTGGACCATAAAATATGAGTTGTGATGCTCCACCGAGGGCAGGGATAGAAAAGTGTCTGCGAATATTTCTCTACCTCCCTGAACATTGCGTGATTAGCTGCCCCCTTTGAACCTAACCTTTATTCCTTTAACAAACCCAGAGAGTCAATTACACCTCTTACTTCCCTTTTGAAACTGAGTGAAAACTCACCAGGACAGGGAGATGACAGAAAAGTTTTTAGTCTGCTTCAGCTGGCAAGATGTATTTTTGTCCCAGTCTTTCTCAGCAGAGCCATTGAAATTCACACCGCAGGATTGTTTTAGATCCTATTGCACCTGTTAGTTCTGGTGTTTAAACAAATTCTTGGCGATGCTGATGTACCTGGATGAATATCAGCAGTGCTGCCAGCAAAGGCAGTGCAGAGGAAAGCAAACTCACAGCCCCTCAGACATGATTTACTTCCCCAGGTTTGGAGAGGGCTGCAGATCACGTAAAATTCTGAAGAGTAATAATAATTATGGCACTGACTGTGGCTATTTAGTGCATTATCATAACCTAACGAGGCACTCCAATGATTTACCTGGTAAGCACCTTTCTTCACAGCTGCATTTACTGCTTTATAAATGCTTCTTACTGCACAGCCATTACCAGTGCCATTAAACTCATTTAACCACCCTCTCACGGCCGCAGTTCTACAGAAAGATTGCAGCAGAAGCAGTGCAACTTTTCCTCTTTATTCTTGCAAGGACAACATTACGGCAAAACACGGATATTTACTTGCCTAACACTTCTCTGTGACTCCTGAGAAATGACTGTAAGTATTAAATAAATACACATTCAATAAACCAGTTGGCTTCTTCAGTATAATCACTCCATAAAAGCAAGGATGGAAGAGATTAATAATATTGATTGGTTATAAGCCGGTGCACCTCGAGTTAAAAGCTACCCCTCATTTAATGGCAGATAGGAGAACATAAACACTGGTTTGAAGAAAAAAAAAAAAAAAAGAAAAAGAAAAAAAAGCTGTACATTTTTTTAGGTGGCAATTCTGCTTCCCGCTGCTGCAGAAACCTTCCACAAAGTGAGGGCCATAAAGAAATAAGATCAATATTTCTGCTCCCCCCTTTATCCACAGCACATCAGCTTCTCCACAGTTTCTCTGTATCAAACCATGCAGTGCTTAAACTTTAGAAATTCCCATCTGGAAAACCCTCACAACTGAGTTATTTCCATTTACTTTGGGAAATCCCAAACACGCCAGAGGCTGCTTTCATTTCTTCATGGAAAATGTAAAGCCACTTACTGATAATGAATTCCTGTAGCACCTCTTCCTGCCCCATCCTCCAGCTCTCTGCTCCTCCCCTGCCAGCTCTGACTCAAAATGTTGCTGCAGGAGCTGTGTTTTTCTGAGACAATCCTTGTTCCCCATTAGCCTGAACTGAATATTTAGATCAGCTGTGCTCACCCGTTTTTGGGTCAGTAGCACAGGAGTTTTCCTTCAGTATTTAAAAAGAGGAGGCTCCAGCTGGTGCTGAAAATAAAGTGGTCAAAAATTAAAATGCAATTATTTCCCATCAGGACAATTCACAGAAACAGAGGAGTTGCAGTGAAATTCCAGGGGAGGTTATTCAGCCCAGGATGGAACTAGGAAAGGAGCAAATTAGGAAGGAAAAATTCACCCACTCAAGAATAACCGTGTTACTCTGGGCATTTCTTGACATGAGAAGGTTGGAAGCTTTCAAAGAGCAAGGATGGCAATCATTCTCCCACAGCTTTGCAAAAGTCTTCACACACTGAGATGTAACAAGAGATTATGTTTTTTCCATTAACATGTTCCTAAAATTACGAGTTCTGGTAACACCCGAAATTAAAAATATTTCCCAACCCTAAAGAAATGGAATTTCTCTTTCCCAAACAAGCCTCAGAAATGTGATTTCTGTCCCTTTGCTTCGTGCAATGGTTTGTTTGAAGAAGCCAGCTCCAGTCTTTCCCACACTCACTGATACAGAGGATGTTTCAGTTGCTTTATCTTAGTTGAACAGTGCTGCAGATATGAATTCCACCACATTCACTCCCTAGACAAGTTTACACCTCTCAGATTAGAGTGACATTGCTGTAATGTTCTTTTCCCCTTCCTTTTTTTACAGTGCTACATTGGCTTCAGCACGAACCCACATCTGAAACTTTCATTGTGGCTTCAGTCTGTTGGGCTGGAAATGAAGATGAAACGGGAGTTTGTGTACACAAATGCTCTGTAATGCTGATAAGGGCTGGTGTGAACAGAACACAGACTCACACGCCAGCACTGTGTATTCAGCCTGCCTGCTAAAGGAGATAGATTTCCAACAGTCTGTTAAGTAGCAATACGTGATTTGTAAACATCACCCTCAGGAGAGTGAGGATTCCTTTCTCCTGATAACCCTGATGCAAAAAAAAAGAAATTAATAAAAAGCTCAAGATTTTTGACAATAACCTGACTCTTGGGAGCCTTTAGAGTCACCTACTCTGTGTGCCCAGCAAGGGGCACTGGGCAAGGCTGTTGGGACTAATAAATCAAACTTTCCCTTGCTTAGATCTCTTCCAGTAATTATGTAATGGGCTTGGATCTTAATTAGCATCTCTTCTCTCTTAATCTGAGTGGTGTCAGGTCACTTTGAGTGATGCTGTCTAGAATGTTTTGAATCATTGTCTCCAAACCAGATGTGTGCAGTGCACTCACCAGTCCCTCACAGCATCTCCCAGAGCAGGTGTGAGTTTGCGCAGCCTAAAACCTGAGAAATGGGAAGAACAGAAATCTGCTTTTGCTCCAGCTGTGAATCAGGGGGAGAATTCACTTGAATTCAAGAGTGAAAGTGTATTTGGAAACTTCTCTTTACTTATTACCTTTCTCACCACAACACTAATTGTAAAAGCCTTAAAATTCTTAAAAATGCCCTTTGGCTTCCAAAGTGAGAAGTTCTGTGGACAATGGCAACCCGAGTCCTCCTGTCACAGCTTGTCTGGATTCAGTTGGGCAATCCTGTAATGACATCTGGTCCCTTTTTTAGAGCTTTGTTCTGTGTTGTGGATGAATGTTGCTTATATATAAGTGCATTAATTAGACTAGGAAAGTCTAATTAAGATGAAACGAAGAGAGACAGACACGGTCCAGGAGAAGGTGTGCACGTCACCATCAATTGTCTTCCCCTTCTCATCACCAGGAGAGAGGCTGCTCTGGAGGTGAAAAGAAGCAGGGACCCAAAGGAGCTCAGAGGATGCGGTGGTGGGGGGAGCTGTGATTAAAAAGCACAATTACACCTGTGAACAAGATAATCACTGGAATTAAAACCACAGCTTGCTTCCTTGTGCCCAGCCCCATCTACTCCTAGAAATAAGCTTGTTTCAGACGACGTTAAAATCTAGTGGCTGGACAGAGTAATGCATGACTGCGGTAAAGCTGCCAGTGAAATTAAGAGCTTTTTTGGCAAACCAACAAAGAGACTCAGTCCAAAGGTTTAAGGTTTGTGGAGCTGGTTCAATCATGTTTCATGCTTGACATTCTGCAGTGCTCCTGAACTGGCTGAATGCATCCCTGTGTTGTTCTGACCAAATCAAAGCACTGAGCAAAGATTCTCTATTTCACACCCCATTCATACCGTGCTACACAGACTGCATCATGTGGGTTATCCCAAATGCCTCTTGGTTTCCCCTTTGGAAAGTTGTTTTCTACAGCAAAATAATAATGGGCAGATCTTCACTTCTGTAACTTCAGCACGCATCTGTTGCAGCTCAGATGTTTTATTAGAGTTATCTGGGTTCAAGCAAGGTCCAAAGTTGGCCTGAACAATCTGAATGCTGATTTTTTTTTGTTATTTCTGCAAGTTCAAGCAAAAATCCCGCAGCGCTCAGCCAATATGCCAAGCATCTGCAAAAAGAATCTCAGTTCAGTGCGTCAGGAGTTACCCACCCAGTCTTATTCATTTTAATTTTATACATGTTGATCGAATTTTAATTTAATGGCAAGAGGATGATGTTTTTTTCCCTGTTCAGAGCAAGTTCCTGAGCAGGGAGTAATTTGCGCACCTGTAGAACAGGAGTTCTCTGTATAATAAACTGAATTAAACTGGGTGCATCCTAGTGGAAACTTCTAATTTAGTTTTAGCCTCTTAGGACAGCAATGTAGGCATTCTGCTTTTCAGAAAAGTATGGAATGTACTCCTAGATAGCTGATGAGACCATATATCTTGTAAAGATGGGTAAGATTAATAAATTTGATTTCAAGTAATGCCTGTGGGTTCCACTCCTAACTGACCAACAGCATGGTCCTGGCTTAGCAATTTTAAGACAAATTTTAAAATACAAGACTGTGAGCAAAACCTGCGTGAAGGCTTTGTTCCACCTACAGGGTGTGATGTGCTCAGTGATCCGGAGCAGTTCTCCCAAAGTCATTAGAATTTTAGTACCACAAACCAAAAATATCGCTTTTTCGTAGGTTTGGGGCTTTTTCCTCCAATCCACAGCGAAGTATTTTTTGGCCATGGATAGAAAGAAGGAAAATTAGGTTCTCTTTTCACATGAAATAGAAATAATTTGTTCTATGTACATGGAAAAAAATAGAGAGCCAATTCAGAAAAAGCAACAAAATCTGAGCGAATCAGCACAAATTCTCCACGCCTAACCCAATGCCTGAAATTTGCATTCACTGTGGGGACATTATGCCGGTTCACAGTCTCATGATTTCAGGATACTCATGCTGTGTTTGATTTGATATTGTTCTCCTGCTCTAGTCTAACCACTTTTGTTATTAAATATGGGATTTCCAATGTTACTTGAGGTATGGTACAGGACCAGGTAAAGGGACCTGTTCAGTTTAGCTGAAGTAACAATGCAGGTAACGATTTCAGAATTTCAGCCTTGCAGACTTGGACTGTTCTTTTTGCTGGAGGAAAGCTGAGGAGCATTATTTTCCTTAAAAGAGGGAGGCTGTTTCATTTTAATGGCATCAGTAATGACTGTTTATCAATAATCAAGTCGCTTTAGGGCGCCTTTTTTTTTTTTTTTTTGAAAAATAAAATTGAGCAAGTTATTTTCATTAATAAACCATGCAGAGCATCACAAAAAAAAAAAAAAAATGATAGCACACAGATGTACAAACCCACATTCATGTGTTGTTTTATTGGTGCATTACAACATTACATTTCCTTCACACTGAGAAAGCATGAGATTAAAATACACTGATCCACAAAAATGCCTTCCCTACGCTGACTTCGCACTGGTGATTCCGGCACCTACAGAGCCCTCCACAAGTTTCATTCTGTTAAGTCTTTCATAATTTTAATTACACTTTAATCAAACCTTTTACATCGTCTACTTCATGACTTTCGATTTAATTATTCCCATTAAAATGTGCTATTCTTTGCTGCTTTTCCAAGTTCACCAATTACTCTCGCAATTTCAGCTTTTATGCTGTATTACACTTCACGTTCCAATCTTTAAACAGCCGCTACTCACCTGAGGGCTGTATGAGCTTTCCCCATCCCAAAGAAGACAGCTTGTTTGTATCAAAAGCCATTAAAATACTGGGAATGTGTACAGCACAGTTAGGAGGCCCCACTCCATTTTGAGAATAAGCCAGATCTCTATAAAAACATGCAAAATGCTCTATGCATCTGTATTAAACTCCTAATTTTGAGTTAAGATTTTATTTTTTTTTCTAATATTTGCATATAACCTGGAAGACGAGGGTTCCTGCTGAAAGAAAGAGCTAATGGCTAAGCCTTACCCTGACTCTAGGGCTTTCCGTAATCCTCCCACATGAAGTAATAGAAAACTATATTTGTTACAGAATTCTGTAGGATGGTTTAAAAACTTTGTAGGAAGATTAAGCCTCCATTAAACTCTGTGGATTTCCAGAATAAGATCTCAATCCCACCAGAGGAGTGTTCTGTCAAAACCAGCGCAAATGCCAAACAATTTTGCTTTGCTGATGCTGGTATTGTGAATTGGTGTATATTCACCAGGAAAACCACAGCCATGTTCACCTGCCTCTGCTGTAGAGCTCAGAATTCTGTAACTCTCAGTAAAATATCCTCCCTCTGGCTCAGTTAAACTGGTACCAGCTTTACAAGGCCTCATTTCTACAGACCCCTCCCGGGTTCACGCCTCTTACCTTCTGTTCCTTAATGTCATTTTCTATTTATAGCCATTCCCAAATATCATGTAAGTTTATACACAGCAAGGTTGCATCCTCTGGTACACAACTGTTAGGTTTATTTTTAATGGGATCCGAATTTACTTGCTTTTAATAAAAATTTCAAGTGTTGCCAATCAGGAAGCAGCTCTTCTCAAAAAAAA
>VZRN01002341.1:48369-76028 GCA_013397935.1 Dasyornis broadbenti
AAAAAAAAAAAAAATCTACAAAGCTTAGCTTTGAGGAAAGTGAATGACAAGCCTTACATGGAGACATTGAGCTGTTTGAGTCACAAAATGTCAACAAGGCCAATGCATATTCCAACAGGAACACAGAAATTACAGCCATGGCAGCAGTCTCCTCCAGTCTGAAGCACCGTAATTGCGGTCGTCGATCAACGTTCTCTTGATTGCTCCAAGAAATGTTCGGCTGCCAAGGTGTGGTCTGGAACATTTTGCCTGCATTTTCACAGGATACCTAAGGAGAAAAAACCTGGAATCTGACATCCTGCCATCCAAAGGTACGTCATTTCACAGGAATGCGATGCATACTGCATAGTGCACACATAACAAACAGACCCCTACTGATAATAAATTAACTAAGGTCACACACTTGTCAACCTTCTCCATACCAACAGCGCTTTGATTCAGGTGAGTTTCAACTCAGGGACCGAGCCAGCCCTGGCAAGCACCATGCTCAAGGGCATGGAGGGCTGAAAATGTGGGACGGGACAGTGGAAAACTGTCTCCAGCCTTCCTCTGGATATGTTACAGTGCTGGAAACCACCACAAGCGTTCGTGGTTGTGCGCCCAAAGTCACGAATGAGAATCTTTGCGTTTCCTTAGATCACCAATGCTGCAGTGAGGCGCTACACAAGAATGAACATGGCACACCAAGATCCACAGAAAACTTTGTGTTTCTTTATCCTCCCAGTTCTTGGGGTTTTTAAACGTTTGTTTGAAAAGACTTCAGCTTGTTGAATGCAATGGGTGTTCTTTGCTTTCGATTTGTTTTGATGGTAAATACTGCAATAGCTCTCAAAAATTGCTGATGATGTAATGCCAAGTTTCTAATCCATCCTGTGAACATAGTATGTTGTTCTAATCTGATAATTTCAACAGCATGGAATTTCTTGAACATGAGAATGGTCCTGTGGGATTACCAATGCACGAGGTTTGGCTCTTACAAGCACCTCACCATCCACACCTTGCGCCTGCTTAGTCATCAGTAGCTCAGAATGACCTTGTCAAAACGTGACAATTAACACGAAGTTCCACCAGCACGTGGAGGTTTTATACATGTCAGAAGGCAGCAAGATAAACAGAAGGATGATGTCCTAAATTATCAAATTTCAGATGTTGAACACCTGATGGAAAGTGCTCTGCGTACTGGCCACCCATCGAAATCAGTGAGTACTGAAGATGACCGGAACTTGGTAGAAGATACTCAGTACTTCAGAAAATCTGTTTCCAGATCGAGTATATACTCAACCACATCTCAAAACTGCTCTCTTAACCACTCTCCATATGGGATTGTTTTCAATAAAGCTCTTTCCCCTTCCCTCAAGTAGTCTACCTGTTAGCAGTAGACTGAAAACAGATAATTCAGCAAGTCAATACGAACCGAAAATTTAAAAGTATTATGATATTATGGCATTAAAAATAAAATATTTAACTTCTCTTTCAAAAAAGGAAAGAAACAAAAGGAAAAATGTACAGTAAGAACCACTGTTAGGAGACCAGTTTGGAGGAAATGTGAGAAGGCTAAAAGTTCATTCTGCACATTTCTTAAAGTCATACGGGACCTTCAGTTATTCCCTCCAGAGGCAGCCCAGTAGCATTATCGGCTGTAGGTCTCTCTTCTTTCTTCACTGAGTTCTGGTCTAGCAGGCTGACGTAAGATTTGTGACAGGCTGTATTACCCAAAGGAGGGTAGTGCTGTCTGTAGCAGATATAAGCAAAAATGAGGCCGATGATCCCTCCAACGAAAGCATCTAGAGGAAAAAAGCAACAAAACCAGAAGCACGTTACCGTGGGAAGGCCAGCCAGGAGTGACAACTGCAGATAAATGGCATTTGGTTGATGTGAAAGTGTTTAACCCAGAAAATGTGAATTTTGAATTATCCTGAAGAATTTGGAGCCAGATACCACAACCACGCAGGACACGTAAAACCAGTCCTTTGCTGGGGACATGTCCAACATTTTGAACACCCCAAATATAGAGGGTTGGCTAAGTTTCGGGAGATGAATACTGGGAATAGAATGGCCTCCATGGGGTATTAAACATTCCTGATGTCCCAGATCACAGCTGACCATTTGTGGGTAGGCAACCCATGGATCTTCCACTTACAAAGACAGAGTGCCAACAACGATTTAAAGCTGGATGAATTCTTCCTAAAAGCACCTGAAAGGTCAAAGACTAAGCACGCCCGTCAACTGATTTAACACCTTTTGAATATCTTTCTTTGATGCTTTTTACTATCCTGTACTCCTACCAGAAAATAAAGTAAGACAAAGCCATTGTATGAGATATCTGCAGCTCTCACACAGGCAATTTTAAGCTTTCCATGGAATAATAAGAGGATTCCTTCTGTTTCTGGTTCCGCCTCTTAAAAAATACCTCATCTTGTGTTTCATTTACCATCAACGAGAGAAAAATTTCACAGAAAATACACCCTCTTGGAAAGCCTCAGGTTTAACATGAAGAATAATGAAGTGAGGCAAAGGCAGTGGTTAAAATATCACCCGACAACACATTTTATTCTAACAAGACTTATGAAGCACCAGATCATTTGTGTTTCCATTCTTTCAATTACAAAGAAACCACAGCGTAATAAAAATGGCGAATCATTGGGTTTACTGGCAAAGAAGGGTAAATCAATACAAATTACTTTTTCCTAAAGTCCTTAAACACAGATTAAATGCCTTAGTTGGGCAGTTTGATAGATATTAGAAAAAAGGGCATGTGGTTCAATTTTCAAAGGGTAATAGATGGTTTGTAATCATCAGAGGAGTGAGATGCCTTGTATCAGGAATGGCTAGGGTAAAAAAAAACCTGAAAAATGTAATACTGAGGTGGATAAATTTAAGAATTGTGATTACAAGTCACAGCTGAGGAACAGGACTACATGGAATGACCTAGGAGATGGCTTCTAATCCTATATTCTCTTCCTCCACACAAAAAGACGTAACAAATCTGTCACAAATTAATGTAATAGAGGCTCAAACAAGAATTTAAAAGGTGATTGTGTGTACACAGCATTTGCAAGCAAACAGAAGCTTATCCTGCCCACACTGGAAGCTGACTGATTTCATCAGCCTGTCCCTATAGAACTATAATGGTATTAAAGGTACTGAGGGCAAGAATTTTCACTGTACAGCATCAATCAACTTGTAAAAAACTTAGTTATTGTGACAAGATTAATTTTCTATAAACCTGTGTTGGGTGCAATTCTCAGATTATCCTACTTTGACTGAATATTGATCCAGCTGCTTTTTTATTTTGCTTAACAGTAAGGGCAAGCCTATGATTACTATTTTTAATTATGGAGAAACACCAGATTTTTGCCAGAACTCTCTAAGTTCCCTGGCATTTTAAGACTTGCTAAAAACTTGCCCAGATAATTTCTTTCAAAACATTTACATACACATTATGCAGATCTGGGCCTCAGTTTGGGCACCACAGTAATACAAATTCACAACATGATTTATGCCAAAGATTTCTAACTGGGGGTAATAAGCAAAACCAGGCAGCTATTTTAACTCCTGTTTCTGCAAGAAACAATTCTGTCCTTAGTTTGATTTCATGGTAGAAATAACTTTCCTCTTTTTTTTTTTCCTTTTGTTTTTCCATTGCCCATAAGGGACAAAGTATGTTCTTTCAGTCTCAGTATTTAACTTCACTTTTTAAAATTTTAATAAAATTACCCCTTATTCCATGTATAAATTAACCTTTTGAGAATTACAAGCCTATACACGGATGTAGGAACTTGAAAACAGTCGATATATTCAGGAATTCTGGATTTAGAGTGAAATACCCTAATATTCACCAATACCAGGACTAAGGTCTTGAATATTGCTTTGTCCGGCCAAAGTGAAGGGAGCTCATAAAGTTCTCATCATATTCGTGTTCTGAGCACACTCAGTGGATTTTTAACACAGGGATACTCCACTCCATCTTCCACCTGCACTATGCTAAGTCTTGGCCTTGAAACTGGTGGTCCTTTTTCATTTCCCACAGCATGGTAAAGGCTCCATCACAAAGCCACCATAAGTAATTTACCACAATTAGCTGACTCTGCTGAGCAGAAAAGCCGAGGCCTGAGGTTCTTTGCTGCGTACAGAGTGAGCAGGTCTCTCCCTCGGGAGCACAGCTCTTTTGGGGAAAAGCAGAGGTCACCAGCAGGAAAATGTCTAATGTCTGCCAGCACTGTTCTTAGCTCGGGTAGAGATGAGTTTAGAGCTCCAGCTCCTTAAGATTCAAAGACAAAATATGAGCAGCTGTGCTGAACCGAGTCACAATCCCTTGGGTGCAGTTCTCCTGCACCGTGTATAAAACACACCAGCACAACCTGCCTCACAGCACGTGTTCCAGTCCATAAATAATTCGTCCTCTTGGCAAGAGATAGTACACACTGCAAACACGTGTTCCAAACTTGAGAGTAAACCTGTGCTCTCCACATTTTTTCACTCTCCTCCTTCTCTCTTTTAACAGAGGGCTCAGGCCAGCCAAGTGTCAAGTGTTTTCTGTCCCTCCTGCCAGCCTGGAGAGGCAGCACCTCGTGCTCAGCAGTTTTGTGCTGGAGGCTCCCTCCAGTTCCAGTGGCGCTGAGACAAGGACAGTAATGACTCCTGAAATAAAACAAGGCTCTGCTGGAAACCAGGAGACTCCTTAGAGAGCTTGCCAAGGCTAATGGCTGGGGATGAAGCAGCCGCAGGAGAGCAGCAGGAACACAGCAGGGTGAGAGAAAGGATGGCTGAGTGTGGCTCTGGGGTGCTGACTGCTGGGGGAGATGAGAAAATGCTCAGGGGGCAGAGCCATACAGCACTGAACTGAAACTGTGTAAAGGAACCAACAGCATGAGATGTCTCTGCACTGGGATTTGGGGCCAGGTTTGGTAGCAGAGGGAATTGCAAGGGTGGCTTCTGTGAAAATCTGCCAGAAGCTTCTCCATGTCCAACAGAGCCAACTCCAGCCAGCTCCAGGATGGATCTGCCACTGGCCAAGGTGAGCCCAGCAGGGATGGTGGGAGCAACTCTGGGATAACAGATTTAAGAAACGGGGAAAAAAATGTGGACAGCCGCAACAGCAGCTGGAGAGAGGAGTGAGGAGATGAGAGAAACAGCCCTGCTGGTGACAGCCAGGTCAGTGAGGAAGGAGGGGCAGGAGGTGCTCCAGGCACCGGGACAGCAACTGCTGAGTGATCTCTCCCTCAACTCATCTCAGCTCAGGAACCTTTCACTGCATTTTCTCCCCCCCATTCAGCTCAGGAGGGCAGTGGCAGATCTGCCCTCTGCAGACTTTCCAGCCGGGGTCAGCCCAGCACGGTGCTGGAAAACAGGAACAGCATGGAACCAGCATGAGCCAGGTAACTGAAGCGAGCCCTCAGGACCCTGAGGGGAGTTCAATTTGCAAGGCCAGCAGTGCTGTAACAGTAACACCACAGAAAACCACAATCATCTACGTAACAGCATCAGAAATTCCATGTATGGCATTTCTTATGGCAATGCAGGGACAGACAGGGAAAAGGTAATTACAGGCTGGCTTAGTAGGAAACACGAGTGAAGTAAGGATTGCCCCAAAGGTGGCAGTAAAGAGGGTCAGGAAATGGTAAAAGAAATAATAGATTGCAGGGTTTTCTGGGTTGTAACTCAGTAATGTGAGTGCAATTAATAAATAGCACAGCCTTCTACATCAGTTACACCTCACACCTGAATTTTAGAGCACTCTGAGACAGCAGTGACTGATGCAGCTGATGTGACTGGTGTTACACTCCACAAGTGCCTGCTGTGAGGGAGGAGAGGATGCTGTGGCAGAGACCTGAAGCTCTGAAGGTCAGTGCTAGCTGACCTTGCTAGTTTCCTTGCTAGGAAACTCCAGCATCAGTCCAGGAGCAAGGAAAATCTTCAGCATAACATTGTGTTTCGGCTCCCATGATGTAATGGAAAAAAAAATCCAGAAAATACATACCTCATTTTTTTTTTTAAAGTAGGGAAAAAAAGATAGCTCCATGGCTTACCTACCTTGCCAGTGATGTTTGTAGTCACACATCCGTGACAGGGCGATCATCATGGCACAGTAGAGTGGCAGGATGGCTGCACAGAGCCTCCAGCTCTTCCCACGGCCACTCTCCGTGAAGCAGTGCAGCTTTCCAGCCAGGTAGAAGGTGGTGAAGCCAAGGCCTGAAAACGCAACTGATAAAGAAAAACACATCACTGCGGTATATTGCCATTAGCACTGGTGGTTTTGGTTGGTTGGTTTTTTTTTAAATTAAAGCAATCATGATCATACTAGCTTTAAAATCCCACGGTTTTGGGGAAGTGAATGGAAAAGCCATTCTCTCCCTCAAGATCCACGACATACGTACATTCTCCCCAGCAGTGGTGTCACCTATGGAGCAACGCAAGCAACAAGGCAAGGGACAAGCAAATTGATTTTTTCTAATATATATACTCAGCTTTCACATAATCTGTCATGTCTGCAAACACTGTGTTACCTCTAGACATTCACCTAGCCAATAGAAACTTCATTTTTTTTTCCTTCAGCAATTTACCTTTTTCTTCTGGGGGAAGCATCAGCTGTGAAAAAAATGCTCAATTTTATTTGCACACTAAAACATTTAAGCAAATTTTTAACTCGAGTCATAAAAGCTTTTTCATGCTTCAACCTTCAGCACATCTTTCCTGATTTTAGACCTATTCTAAAAAGTTAAGGTTCAAAGCAGAAAAGGACTCAGACAGTTTGCACTGTAATTGAATTACATTTAAATGAGATTTTTTAGGTTCCATTACCCAGTTTCTATAGCACATGCACAACTGGCAATGATGAGACAACTCAGGCACCAAGTTTCTCCACTGAACTTCTTTCCTGTTGTAGCTCTTCACCTTACAGAGAAACTCTGGACAAGGACAGGGCTTGTTTGCATCATTCCATCTTCCAGCTGAGTAAATGGAGTGATCAAAGCTAAATCTGTCTTGGATGTGTAATATCAAATTCAATCCTGACGCAAAAACTTTCAAATACATCCTCTCAAAAAAATATTTGTGTCTTCATATTTCTATTTTTCATCTCAGGTTATTATTTTTGAAGTGAACTGAAATCTGAAGACAGTATTCCCAGGCAGAGGAATCAATTGAATCGTGGTTTCATTTTCAGGCAATCTACAATGCCTAGCAATTTAAAGGGCTTAAAGGAATATCACCAAACTACAAAGCAGGTGTTCCGTTCACACAGACTTGTATTTAGGATTACTGCCATTTACCAGGCAATTTTACCAGCAATTGTCAGCGTGGTGCACAGCAGATCTAGCTAAAATTTAGACTTAGCTAAAAGGGCTTTAGAGAGAATCTGGTGAGATTTTAAAAAGACTATTTCCCCAGAATTTGTGGGGTTCTTTTCAGGGTCTGCCACATTTCCAGAGGAGGTGCTCGTGGATGAACATGGAACTTCAGCAGGATCTATACCTGCACCAGACACAAAGGCAGATTTTGTCTGAGATGCTTGATGTGTTCTCTGAACTAAAAGAAGAGACTCCAAAAACCCACTCCTCTAGGGGAGCCCACAGCTAATCTAAGATGGAAAAGTCATAGCACAGCCTTTACTTTGTGGCCATGGAACTGACACAGAGCAGAGAAGCCCTGCACTGCAGAATTTCAGGCTGACTTGCCTCCGCCTGGAGTGTGCACGTCCAGAAAGAGCTGCTTGACCCAACAGTCCCAGTGCATGCAGAGTCAGCAGCAAAAACCATGGAATTAACAGCAAAACGCTCTGGGATGTGCGCTATCCATTATGAAAGTAACTACAGAATTCAGGGCAGCTCAATTCCTGTGCACTCCATGTGGGCAACTGTGCTTGATGGCTCTGTTGTGAAGATGTCAGCCAAGAACATCAAGAAAAACAAATCACTCTTCAAGAGTTCTGGGCCTAAAGGTGATATTTACACTGAAGAATTGGTCCATCAGTAGAACGTATTTGAGCACTTTTTTTCTGCACCAGCTGGAGTCAATACATCACTGCATCACGAGGGAAATGGAAATGCACACATCAGATGCCCTAAAGGGTTCCACCCTGCCTACTGTCCTAGTAAAAATTAAGACAGATCCCAAAGATGCAGCAAAGCAATACACAAACACTTCTAAGCTGCCTTCTTCCAGAAAATAAATCAAACGAAAGAAGGGGAGAGCAACATAAAATACCAACCAGCCCTCTTTGGCAGACATCCATGTAAATGAAAAGAAGAAAATCAGTCTGATTTACTTTCAAACAATGTTAACACGAGAGACATGTCAATGCAAATTCCAGATGTAAATATTTAATTGATTTTAAGTGTCGTAAGAGGAGAAAGGAATGAGGAAATGAGATACTTTTAACAGCTAGTGTAGCTAACTCAAATAAAAATCCTAATGCCACAAGTTGCTGATCTCAGGAAAAACTCGCCTGAGACAAGCCACAGGTTCTGTCATGGCTTGTTCAAATGCTTTAAAATACATTACCATTATTGGAATAAATAAAACCACATTAGACTCGATTGTTCAGTTTGTTTCTATGGCATTCTTTTTCAAAAAATGAGTTCACAGAAGAAGTAAGGAGAATGACAGCATCTGGAGACACCACAGATCCCATCCTGGCACCTGATTCCCTCCAGACAGGGGATTCAGGTGGGCTGAAAAACCTGTCTGTACAGACCAAGCCAATTACCAAGCTGAAATGCATAAGGTGAGGAACTGTAAACAAGAATCTGATCTAAAGCACCCTAAATAAATTATTCATTAAAAAACGTAATTGCTTTTGTGTGTTTTTTCTGAACCACCCCAGGAGGATCTCCAGCTTCTCAAGTTTTAATGGACGCTTTGCTAAGCACACAATAAATGCCTTTTTTACATTAAGAAGTTTTTGAACTGAAGAAAAAAGCCCTCAACTTACTTAAGCGACATCAAATTACAAAATTGCAAAACAACCATTCAAATGGCCTTTGTGGGGATCAGAGAAAACGATCCATCTCTTTGTCTGCAACGCTTTACTCTTGCAGTGATTACTGTACATTTCCCAAATGCAAACACAGACTGTTCATCACTGGAATTGCTCAGCAGCCCACTGAGGGACTCCAGCAGCTAGGGCCACTGGTGAATGTTTTCAGTTTCACACTGTTCAAAGGCTGAAATATTTATCTTTCTTGAAGGAAAAAGTATGATACCAAATGAGTGCATAAATTTTAATGCTGAAATTCAATTCAAAGAGCATTTTTTAGAAGTACAATTCCCAAAGAATGTTATGAGCTTATTATCACAAATTTTTTTTTTTTTTTTTTTTTTTTACAAGTGGGACAGTCAATCACCTTCCCTTTGCCTTAGCTTTATTAACTTCTTTTCACAGAGAACGACAGTTCAGCAGAAGCAACACGAAAAGCACATTACAAAATACAAATGTATGCAGGGACCTGGGAAATAAAAAAGAGATGTTAGAGACAGAGACATGTTAGAACAAAAGCAGAGCTGTATCATCTGAAAAGCAAGAGTATTATTCGTTAGATTGTTTTTGCATCACTGTCACAGTGAATTCTTGTGAACCTTTTAGAGATTTTTTTATGTGCCTTTCAAGATACCTTGTTTAACCTGAAACTCCTCATGTTGTCTCAGGGTGGATCTCATTGCCACCAAAAAATGAGAACTAAGTTTTGATTTGTTCAGTTCACGATGCCTTTTACAAAAAGTCCTAAAAGTGAACCTGTTCTACAGCCTACATCTCCATTTCTGTGGATAGAAACCTTGAACAAATCCCCCTTCTCTGAGAACATGGTAAAGGGAAGATTAAACCAGCTCAGATTCTGGAATCACTTTTAAGAATTTCTCTTTTTAAACACAGTACCTAGACACAAGCTTTGGATCATTGCCTCTCCAGCTCTAATACAAATTACAGCCATGTGGGCACTGATGAGATATCTATAAACAAATAATCCCTACCAAGAGCAATTTTTGATTTTCCAGTTCAACACTGGAATAAAGCAAGTCCCATCCACTGGGATCAGGGTAACTTTTGCTTCCTGCTTTGCCATGCATGTGCCATTGTCCTGGATAAGGATCCCATCCTGCTCAACCACTTGTCATTCCATTCACCATGCCGAGTATTTACATCACTCATTCAGGGATGTGCACGTAATTTAAAATTTGTTTGAAGGAACTTGGCCCGAGCACACAGACCAGCATTTAAAATACAGTCTGAAGACAGGCTGAAGAGGATCTCCACGGACGGAAATTTTTTGCAGTGGAGGATCAGAATGCTGCTGCCAAACTCAAGGTCAGCGGTGTCAAGGAGTTTACTGGATTATACCAGTTTTAGTACTGCAAATAATCCCCCTGAACACTTCAAAAAGGAACTGGGGAAACCCCAGGACTGTGGCCGGCCTGAGCACGAAGGGTTACGGAGAAAATCACAGCTTTTCTTTTCATGCTGTGAGACACAGCAGGAATAGGAAAACGTTATTTATTCCTGAAACACTGCAAAATGCAAAAAAACCAATGAAGCCTGCTCTATCCACCATCTGCAAGAAGAACTTATTGTTGGGGGTTTCATGTAGAGAAGTAGGGTTTGGAGAGGGGGAATGCGAAGGATTTGGAGCCTCCTTCAACCAAATAAAACACCAAGGGGAGAGTGGCTGCACAGCAAAATTATACTGTCACTGAATTCAGTGATCTCCAAACTTGTCAAAAACTCTCTTGGGAGAGACTTCTAAATAAGTCTTTTGAGAAAATCAGGCACTGGAAAGTTTGGGCACCTTCATTTCCAATTCAGTCTAGAATGAAGTTTGCTGTCTGAAGACGACAAAACTAGAGCTGCTCTGCACTCTGGAGTATGCAGCAGATCTGGGATTAATCTCTTTAATCACGCAGAGAAAAAAGAGAAAATGTATTACCACATACTCCCATTAAAAAAAGCGTTAAAGAGCTGAGGTTGTTCAGGTGGGATAAATCCCAGTGAAGAACCACTATTTTACACTGCCATGGTTCACGTATCAAAAACCCATCTCTTTTTTTTTNTTTTTTTTAAATTTTTCATTCAGGAGTAAAAGGAAAGTCTTTTGGAGGCATACACGTAATCAGAACCTCAAACAGACTAGAAACAGTTGATTTATTATGAGGGCTGGAAAACAAAACTTTGAGGAGCTCATTTCACAAGGCCCTCGTGAATTCCAACAGCCCTTGTTGCTGAGTATTCACAGGTAATTATGTCAGAGAAGGGGTAGATGCATTAAACACAACCATTCCTGAGTACACTTAGAGTTTGAATTAAGATGCCAATAAACTTCACAGGAGATTTTCTTCCCTTGAATATCTAAAACATTCATTTTATATTTCCCTGGATTCTTTTATAAAAGGATGAAATATTTCAGTGAGACAGTGCCATACAGCTGTTAATTAAGAGATTTATCTTGAAAATAGGGGAGTAGCAGCAATTACTGCCAAAAACCTGTGGCTTGTAGCTCATTTGTTACTTAAAATGTTCATTTTCAAGTGAAGGAAATATGATTATCCTCCATGAAATTGCTACCTAAAGATAATTAACAGTTCAAATTTAGATACCCAACTATAATTACAAGTACTGAGGTAATATTTTATATAAATTATCACAGCATAGCAAACATTTCTATTGAAATGCAATAAATTCTTCACTCTGAAGCACATAAATCACTTTAACTTTTCAAACAAATGAATGTCTTTTAACACATAAAAATATTTTCATTCTTACAACCGACTAATTTTAATTATTTAGTGGAAAAGGGGAGGAGGAGCTACCTGTCCTTTCACTCTAATGACACAACATTTCCCAGTCACCTTTTTTCTCCGTAGTGGCACAGCAAGAAACACCACAAACGCTGTGTTCATTTAATTAGTGCTTCACCAAGCAAATCTGGTGCGAGCATGAACTGAGTCTAATCAGCTTTAATATCATCAGAGAAGGCAACTCCTCGGGGGTGACACAACAGTAATTCTCTGTACAGTGACAAACACTGAGGGGAGGAGTCAATTGCCAAGAAATTAGAGAAAATAAAATATCCACCATCAGCCAGGCACCAGCAAAGGTGCTGGGATGCTTTCAGAACTGTTGAGGAGTCTTCACCTGGCTAAGAAGACAATTCCCACCCAGTCTGCTGTCCCAGACTTTACAACTGGTTCAGAGAAGCAAAAAACCCCGGAGAGTTCTCTCTTCTCCCAAAACCAGGGAGGGGACTGGACAGAAACCTAATTTAGGAGGAATCCTGGCAATGCTTTCTGCCCAAATAAGCAGAGTTCAGCTGGGAGGAACGGGACACGTCCAAACAAACGCAGACGCTGCTCTGTGAACCAGCTACCAGGACTACAATTGTCAGAGATAAATTCACATTTCCAAGGAATGCCAGAGGACAATACACAGAGTCAAGGCCAGATCCACCAACAGTCACATCCAAATTATTCTCCTGCTCCTCATGTTTAATTCCTATGCACAAACTTGCTGATTTCAAGCAATGATGGAATGAAGGAAAACAGTCAGAGTAGGGAACATGGAGAAGAACAGAATAGAAAAGAACAGAATACTTCAGCTGGAAGGGACCAACAGTTATCATCCAATCCAACTGCCTGACCACAGCAGGGCCGACCAAAAGTTAAAGCAAATTATTAAGGGCAGTGTCCAAATGCCTCCTGAACGCTGCCAGGCTTGGGAAACACTTCCCACCTCTCTGGGAATCCTCTTCCAGGGTTTGAGCACCCTCTTGGTAAAGACATTTATCTAATACAGAGTCTGAACCTGCCCTGGCCCAGCTTCGAATCACTGCCACGTGTCCTGTCACTGGATCCCAGGGTGAAGAGAGCAGCAAAGACTGGCTGAAAAAAATGAAGAATAAAATAGCTCACTATATGGTAGAGAACTTCTTGCATGACCGAGCAAGTGATGTTTTAAATATTTTGTGATATTTAAATAATTTTAAAGTAAGATTCAATACAACTCAGCAGTCATATTAAATCATATTTAGTCCCAAGTCTGTGGAAATGTTGTTATAGCATAAACATCTGGTCAATCATTCTGATTTCTATTTTCTGATTGATTCTCTCAGTAAAATCATCCAAAGATTTCTTTCTTCCCTCCCCACCTCCTCTCCAGTGATTTGTTTTTTAAAGAATTCCCATGCTATTATCCACTGGCAGTTTCATCCACAAATCCAACTTGCATTGCCTTTCAACACGACCAGAACCCCTCAAGAGAGTCATTCTCCAGGAGTTTCTAGCTGCTTAAACAAAAATGTAGGAACCAGACTGAGAGACTTCTAAACCCACTGTCTTATTTCAGTTTGAAACAAACAAAAACTGAAAGTCTCAAGAGAAAACCAGCGGACAAATCAGTTGATTTCAACAAAGCAGTATGAGTTTTAAAAATATGTTGTATAAATATTTTCCATGGAGATTTTGTTTGATAAAACACTGATGTCGTTACTTGCTCAGTCTTCTGCAGAAGGAAGGAGGGAAAAATTACCTTCTTATTTACCTGCAGTAGCTCATGCTTTCTACTGTAGAACTGACAGCATTAGCAAAATCCAAATGAGGCTTTCTGCAGGTGCTTTTTTTTTTCCTTTCTGGCATAAATAATATACTTGATTTCCTGCATTTATCTCATAGCTTTTATCTCAAGAGCCTTTTAATATCCCCTTGCTTTCAAGAGACCTAAATTAATATTTTCAGAAAATGTTATGACTGAGATTTCTGCCATTTGATAAATCAGTCAGCCACCTCTAAAGAAAGGTGCCTGGCATTTTAACTGTATCATTCAATTTCAAGGTTTTTATTGAGTTATTTTTCTTTTGCTTATAGCAGAACTGTAGTTGGGACTCCTGGCTTTAATGAAATAATTCTGGGTTGACTCAGAGTTATTTGCATTAGAAAAACATGATCTTAGGTGAGTCAGGTCTATCACTCCTGCTGCTCAGAGGGGTTTCGAGTGTGCAGATAGGATTTGGAGACTGATCCCAACTCATTCTTTTTGGGTGGAAAAGACCCACCCCAGCTTATAAAGGTGACTGCTCTGTAGAGTTTTAAAGTCCTCATGGAAACAGAATGGTGGGGTTTGCTTCCAGGTTGCTCTAATACAGCAGAACACTCTCCCACATATTCTGATTTATTCCTACCATGGGCTGGAAGACCACCCCATGTGCTGCAACGGCAGTTTCAGGGAATCTCAATATTTGTCAGTGCTGCAGTGAGACCTCTCCTTTAAATATGGTCAGAAAGTGATGTGCCAGCCTCCTCTGAGCTAACAGCCTTCCATTTCCAAATCAGACTTGTGCTTTCTGACCCATTTCACTCCAGAGAAGAGCTGTCACTACAGTTCACAGATGGAAACTGATCTTTAGGTCTCTGCTGTGACTCAGAGTCCTTTTAACTGAAAAGGTCAGGCAGAAGAACAACGGTCTTTACTTTAGATAGAGCTGAGGTCCACAGCATCACAACGAAGTCTTCTGCAGGCTGTGAAATCAAGCATTTACCTTAACCTTAGCTTACACATTTTGCCTAAAAAGCTAAAGTAAGGCAAGAGGAAAGGAAGAATTAGACTGAAAGGTAATTAAGCTTCTTCCCCGCACAGATGAAAGGAGACCGAAGAGATACAATAACCAAGAAACAGCAGTAGCTGCTGAGAAGTCTGGCTTACTGGAGCTAAGATCAGAAATTTACTTACACTTTCATTTTTTTTAAACTTCAGCTTTTTACATATTTACCATTTTGTCTGTGAGGTAAGTGTAAACTATAGCTCTAAAGACACAGAAAATAATTTTCTTCTTCTCTTCTAAAAGGCCATTATTTTCTCAAACATATCAAGACACCTTCACTCATCAAGGAGGCAATTAAAAAACATGTGACAATACAAGTCACTGTTTCTGCCCCCACAGCTTCTGACTGCATTCTTCATTTCAGATTTCTGATTAAATTCTCTGATTTCTTCAGCTATATTCAACAGTAAACACTACAAACCTCTCTCGGCCAATATGATAAAAACAAAAACACCCACACAAGAAATGAAAGCTCTTGCACAGCTCTATGTTAACATTCATTCTGTAAATGCAAAATTGAGATGCTATCACAAAATACTTTCTTCAAAACTCTAATTTCTCCTTGCAAAAAGGAATCTCTAGACTCAATAAAGAGTCTAAAAAAAAACCAAAAAAAACAACAGCACAATTTAGCCAAAAGTCAACTTTTTAAATTAAGTAACTAAATTGCAGCTACAAAAATAAAAATCACATAAGTGTTTTATTTATTTTGCTGCTAATTCAGCATTTTTATACAGGAAATGTTAATTTTTAATTGATTTTATTCCTAAAAATCCATCCAATCCAAGATGAAATTTTAAGTTCAATTATCTCTGCAGCCACTATGTTAAAATGATTAATTTTTAGCGAGTTTGGCTTCCAGTCAGTTGACGGGATCTTTCTCTCAGGGATCAGCAGGCAGCAGGAGTCTCCTGAAGTCCAAGACAGGAAAACGCAAATTCCAGTACTGGGGGAAGCACATCCCAACTGTTCTGAGTGGAAGCCAGTACAAGGTGAAGAGAAAACTGGCACCAAGTGAAGCACGGGGAATTGCATTTAAACATAACAAACAACATTTTCACTGAGAGAACAGTCAGGCACTGGACCGGGTTTCCCCGTGAGATAGGTTGTGGAATCTCCATATTAAATTACACTCAAAACTCAGCTTTTAATCATCTTCTGGAACCTCCTCTCCCTGTCCCTGCTTTGAGTAGCAGCTGGAACTGCACAATTTCCAGAGGCACCTTTACCCTCAAAGTTCTGTGAATCAAAATGTCAGCTGATACAAACCAGACTAGCAAGTCTTTATTGCTCATTTATTCATTTATTCACAGCAGACACATCAGTTTCAAGATGTCTGTGTGGCTCTTCGTGGCCAAGACGGGCTCAATCTTCCCCTGACCACCAACACTCAGCAGTACAAGCTCCAAGGAGGTTAAACTAACCTCTCACCGAGCCACTATTTTTCCTTCAGTACAAAGGTACCAAAATTAGTTTCATGCAACTTCTTCTAATCCAATTCCTCAGCTGAAAAACACAGCTTCAATAGTTCTGGCCAATTCAGAAGTAACACATTTAAAAATAGTCACTAAATAAAGCTGAATCCAAAACTGGCAAATGCAATCTGCTTGCAAATGTTTTGAGCAGGAATAAGAGCCTAAAGGGAGTTATAGCACGAAGAATTAATCACTTCCTCTAAGAAAGCAAACAGGGTCAAGAATCTGGCATTATATTCACACAGGATTTTTGGTGTTTCTAAATAAATTGTGCTGTGTTACTATTATTTACCCATACAAGGACTCCATTACTACAGTCACAGCAGCATATGGAATATCTATCTAGGATTTTATTTTTTCTTTTAAGCTAAACAGCCCCTTTTACTGAACAATATTTGAAGCAAGCCTGTATTGCTGATTTGCTACTTCTTGTTCTGATAAGTAGCATATGAACATAAACGTTTAAGATCTGACCATGAAGTTGTCCTGGTTTTGGCAATGTCAGGACTCATTCATTAAATTACATTAACATATAAACACATTCTACTTTTGCAGAACTTTTGCTTGATGTTGGTGGCCTGTCCTCATTTATACAGGTGAAAGCTGGGACAAAGATGCAGTTAGAATGCGATGGATCAGGTCTTTATTCATTTGATTTAGAGCTCTGTATCCAAAACTTGGTATCACCAACTTGGAAAGATGATCTGGATTCGTATTTTAAGCCAGAATTAATTTCAGACTGCAACTGGGAAAAGACTTGCACAAAAAACAACCCAAAATACTTGGTAGAACCAGTTCATATTTGGGGCATTACCAGGACATAAAGTGGAAAGAGAATTTGCCCCTTTGTTTCCCCCCTCCTTTACTGCTCCTATTCTTCTGCTCCCCTCTGCAGAGCTCTTCAGAGGTCCCAGGGCATTGCAACAATTTTGAGATGCATCTCGTGAACCCTAAGTGCTTTCAGAAATGTGAGCTCTCATATGGAAAACATGCTCAGTATTCCTGTCACCTTAATTAAACATGTACTTGACATATGGCCCTCTGCTTACAAGCAGAATCAGTGTTCCTTGTGCATGAAAAAACCCTGGTGGCTTCTTGGCTGAACAGCTTCCCTGAAGAAATTTAGATATATTCTCCAAACAAAGGTATTTACCCTATTATAGCAATTATAAGCAATTATAGCTAATTGCAATTTAAAACTAAAACAGGATCTAGAAAGCTGACATTCTCCCTCATGCCCCCATGGTAATAATACAAATTCTAAATTCTGTCACCGAAATAAACTCAGACTTCCAAGTCCACACAAATACCAGGCAATCAAAGGCTCACTGCTTGTAGCTTGTGTAAAGAGTGGCACCTTGTGAAATTTTCCTTGAGCCAGCAAATGCATAAATCTACTCAAAGTAACAAAGAGCTGATAATTACATGAACCCTACTGATTTCTTTTCCATTTTTAATTACTGAATATCTGGCCTACCTGGAATTGCTCCACTGGATACAAACCTGGAACTACAAGCATTTCTTTCCCATGCACATTGATTTTTAGATAAATAACACTCCACGACTTGTAAGTTCATATTTTGTGTGCAGAAAGATTCTGTCAGCCTCAACAAATGTCAAATTGACATCACACATGATATAAAAAGGAAGAAATCAATTGCAAAAAGCTTTCTATCCATCCCATTAGTGTAATGCATGCCTGCAAATTCAGTGATCTTTTCAGGTCCCAGTTGTGCACATGGCTTGTCCAATTAACTGTTCCGTGTTTGTTCACCTTAATTTTCCTCTTACATGTGTTGCATTCAATTAAATGCTCTTTATCCATACATCAGATTTTTCATCAATTGATACACTGGGTGATCATTTCCCATTAACTTCCAAAAAACAAAAGGTTTACACTGATTTCTGTATGATTTGTTCTGTTTGTTTCACTAATTACACTCAGTCATTCTGTGTGTACACCCATCCATTTGCCCGTTCATTTCTGATCTGTTGCCTGCTGCTGCTGTTTCCATCTCGCTGCAAGGAGAGAAAAACACATCTTGAGAGGTGGGGGTGCCATCAGGCCTCTCCAAGGCAGGGCTGCCCAAAGGTTCTCTCCAAGATAACTCTTCAGCAGGCACACAGGAAGGACATAGGCAGGAAGAAATGCTGCATTTGTTGTCTTCATAAACAGCACCCTTTTGGTGAAGTATAGGCATGGTATTGTCACAGGTGGTAGCTTTAAAGTAGCATAAAATCGCCAATGGATTATAAAACCATGCAAGCACTAAATATGGAAAAAACAAACCTGTATTTTGGAAGTATTTTGCCTGTCAGAATAGCAACATTGGTGTGACTCAGGAACACCTCTGAGCTAACACATACTGGACCCAGGCAGGAGTCTTGGCTCCCTACACACAGATGTCCATTCCCTCAGACAAGATATTCTGGCAGCATGCTGGAAAAGAAGCAAAATAGGCTCCAAACAATCCAGAAAGTCCAGAGACTTCTTTGATCCAGAAGAACACTCAAGTCACTCTTTGGCTTCACAAAACAGTCTGTGCTCCACACATTTTTCTTCTTTCTATGACAAGCACTCCTTGGCCCAGGGAGGTAAAGCCAGGAAAATCATCTGTGCTCCAGTAAAGGAGAAGTCTCCTTCAGGGCACAAGTTGACTGAGAGTGGTAAGAGGTTGTTCACAACATTTTTATGGAGTAAGCAAGGTCAGGCCAGGCCATCTGGGAGTGCCAGTGTTGTCACTCTCCATACATATCCCTGCATTCCATTCTTATGGCTCCCCATTTGCAGCACCACAGAGTTTCTTGTTAAAGGCCTCGTCTTGCATGGATGAGGTTTTAGATTCTGGTATAACAAAGCTCGTGATTGACAGCCTATCCTAGAAATGCCTTGAGAAAAACTGTTTTGAAGATGAAAATGGCTCTTGACTGAGGCTTCTAACCCCTCTTTATGAGCTGCCTGGCAGCTTTTACTTGTGATTTATTTTCCTCGTGGGTTCAAGTGAAGTAGGAAATACCAAACTGTAGCGGGCTGCTTGTAACCATTTCACACCAAGAGAGGTACTATAATTTCTGTCAACTCTTATCGTCCCCACTTACATCTCTGCAGTCATGAAAATAGAAAAAAAATCCCCCAAATAGTCACAGAAACATCCCCCCCCCCCTTCCTTTTTTCCTTTGGTGCTGTTTCATGAATTTCACAACACGCAGAGAAAGGATGACAGAAATCTGAAGAATGGAACTTCACTTTGCCTCGTAACAATCTTGTGCTGAAGGCAGGGAGAAAGGCGCCAAGAAAAACTCTTGGGCTGAGTTTAAGTGAGGAAAGTCTGCAAATACCTACACATTAAGAAGACAGGAAGGACAGCTTTTTAAAACTGAGCTAAGAAAATGGAGAACTACAGCACAATTTGCAAACACGAATTATTATATCCCTAACATCCTCACTGCTTCACAGGTCTAGGAAAGTAGCATAATTGCGTGCTTCCCATAATACTCTTTTGGTTTTCACTCTTTATTCTGCTGGGAATGAAGTAATAGCAAGAAACTAAGTTCGTGATCACAACTCTAAACTATCCTTGATAAAACTGACAATTCTGGTTATCGAAATAATTTTGCTGCAGAGAAGGAGTAAGGGTTAGCATTGTATGATTGTCAAATTAAATGCTTTCCTTCTCCATTATGAGACTAAAAAGTATGGATTTTTAAGGCTTGTCAGAGACTCAGATATTATAACATCAGGCTTCAAACAGCTAAGTAGTTCAAGCAGCTGCAGAATTGCCTCACTCTAACATACACTTACCAACTGATAAAAATTACTGAATATATAATATCTTTTCACTCTTACCACATTTTAATAAAAGGCTTTGTAGTGGGAAATACAGTCAACTCAGCCGCACGCTAATCTAATGTCAGTGATGGAGAAAGCTGCTCTCATAACTCTGATCCAAATACTCTGGGACATCATTCTGCTCCAATAAATGCAGCGTGAGCTGCACCACCCAGTGCTTCCACAACCAGTGCCAGGTAAAAGCAAAACCCCAGGACTCCTTCTGTGGCTGCCCCACTGGCTTAGAACTAAAGCTTATAACATATCCACAAATGTCTACTGCTCTCTTATTCATTTCTGGGACTCAAACAAGAAAAAGAGAGCAAGATCAGCTCACAATTTCGTTCATCTCACCATTCCACTTGTTTGCAATACACACTTCTGCACAATTAGGTAACTTGAAGTTACTACTTTCAAAAAAAATCCATAGCTACAACTTACTGGTACTCAACTGGCAGTTCTTAGAAACAACAGCTGAAGGCAACAAACAACATTGGCCAAAAAAAAAAACCCCAAAAAAGCTCACAGTAATCAAGTTATTTTACAGATGAAAAGAAGTTTTATTAGAAACGACGTAAAACACACTAGAAGTAATCTCCTCAAGTCAGAGAAAGGAACCTTTGTAAACATCTCAGTTAATAGAACAAATTATACCAGATAGATGAATTCTCAAAAAGCCACCTAAATATCTGCCAGGATACAGCTCAAACTGGGAGCGTCTGATGAAACCATCAGACCTAGACTGAGGACCACCTCACAGCCAGAAGTGTGACTGCACTGTCCTACATCCTACTTTAGTGGAATATAACAAAATAAATATTTACTATATAGACAAAGGTCTGCACTGGGGAACAGATGCCCCTCAGAAACACAGTTCTGTAACCCTGACTATGCTTCACTCTGCTGGCAGTCCTGGTCTGACTCTCAAAGAACTCAGGTGGTGCCCCAAGATGAGGAAGGGTCACAGGCTCACAACTTTATTTCCAGAAGGAAATTTATGACTTCCTGAAAGTCAGAAATTCAGGCTCCTGCAGCAAAAATCACGCTCACGATCCAGCAGAAAAAGAGCAACTCCAAACCACAGAAAGGACAGCTATTTACAAAAGAGGCACTGTGTTTAAGTGAACTTACAGGAAGAGTGGATGCTTGGAAAGCTTTTTCTGCCTTCAGAGACCAGGTCTGGATCACCTGTGCAGTGCATTTCAGAGTTCATTACTCCATCTGGAAAGCAGCGGTAAAAGAAATCGGGACGCGGTCTACAAAAAACACCATGGATATTAAAAATACAAAAGCTGTAGTAACAAATAAACCTCAAAGTGATTATTACATTTACTGCTTATTACATGCAGGTTACTCTTGCCTCAAGTGATCAGTCTTGCACAGAACAAATTAGTGTAATGAGCCCCAAATTTTCACATCCTTTGCCAACACACCCAGCTCAGAACATCCTCAAAACAACCACCAAAATCTAAAGCCAGCCTTGATGTTGTCTAAGTGCATCAAGCAAACTTCTGAGCTTCTTCTGACCCTGCTGTGAGCTGGGCCTGCAGGTGTGACTGGTGTCATACTGATGCTGAGTGACTAAACCATGCAGAGCAGCAAAGAGAATGATCACAGACTCAGAGACAAGCTGACAGCAAAATACTTGGCTTGGAGTGCAAAAAAAAAAGGGCTTATGTCTGTCTAAAGAAGAGGGTGTATGCTTAACTGTTTAAAAAGCACTCTTCAAACAAAAGTGCCAAGTGCCATTGCTGCCAGGGCATCAGAACTGCAGCAGAGAGGGTTCATCAGAAACCAAACACAAATACGGCTTCCTCAATGCTGCAAAATATCCCAACAACAGAAGCGGCACTGGACTCTGTCAAATAGTGCATGAATTCAAGTCAAATGTGTATTTTTCAGCTGAAATTCTTCAAAATTTTGATAAAGAGAGACAACGTATCTAAAAGCGTATTTTTCAGGGAGTTTTGTTGGCTAGATTTTTCTGAGCCCTTCATCCAAAATTTTGCTTCCCTAAAGAAATGGTCTACCCAGAAGCCCATTTATTGCTTAGCTCCCAGGTTTGTTTCGCCATGGATGTCACCTGGAAACAGATTATGCTTCTCACAAAATGCAGGCACTGGGTTACACAGAGACTCAACTGGTCCCTATTTTATCAGACAAGGGGCACTGGCATCCAAACTCCCACATGCTGTGACTCTTCCCTTCTATGCTGCCAATTTAATGAACTGATTTCAGCTCCCACCGTTCCTTTCCAGCCCCTCGTTGCCTGGGTCTGCCAGCGAGTCAAACAAACAGCACAGCACAGGGGCAGGGATTGCTGCCACAGCGGGATGTCACGGAATGGAGTTGTACAACACCTGCACCAGGCAAAGGACAGCTCCACAGGGGCCCCCTCTGGCTCCATGTGCTCTGGAACAGCAGCTCCCTATTTATTGAGATGTGTTGTGCTGTCAATCTGTCTCCATTTCTCTCAACAGTTAAAGCCATCATTTACAGCACGACAGGACTTACCTTCCCACTATTAATTTAATAGTATTTGTGCAGACACCATTCAGGGCTAGAGCCAAGGAAACAGCTACAAAACAGAACGAACAAACAGAACAATAATCACCTAAATACCAAGCAATAAATTGCAGCATTACAGAGTTTGATTTACAGACTGAAACCTTTAGTGGACTGAAAACTGAATGATCTTTCTTGTCAGCCTACCGTTTTTCTTATCAACCAGACTAAGGACAGACCCCAGAGCATTGTAATAAACATGACTTACTTTGTTCCTATTTCCCTATACAAAGCCCATTTTCCTACCATGCCATTTGCACAGGCATAAGTCAACAGATGGAAAAAAATTAGAGAATAAAGTACTGTGGGTTTGCAATTTTTCAGTTTTGTAATTTCCTAGATTAAACTCTCATGCTTTTTGGGTCAAGCAGAATTCCTGTATAGACCAATATGTAAGATACATATATATACATACACACATATGTGTACATATATATGTGTGTGTGTGTGTGTATGATGCAATTAAACAGATCACTTTCAGGCTAAAGAATTGCCTTTTGGCTAAAACTAGAATTGGATGACTTTATTTAATTCTCTTTCAAAAGGATTTGGATGCTCTGATTAAAACTTCCAATGTTTTCCCCTTACATTTGCTCCCATGATTAACAATTTTTTCTAATAAAATTGGAGAATAAGCAGGAACTGTCATGCTGGGTAAGACTTAATCATCTTTTCTACTTGTATTTGCATGCCAAGTCCCTAGACTTTCCAAAAAACCTCATCTCAAGCCTGTGGAGATCTTTGCCTTGATTTCAGCAGCACTTGGATCCTGCACATACACATATTTTAGATTAAACCTGATTTCATTTTGCAGTCCACAGCGTGGCTCCCTGCTGCAAAACAGAAGTCAATGAATTTTATTTCCCATCAGGAAAAAAAAAAAAATATCAGGCAAATGTCTGATTTCCAGCAGAACATTTACAGTAATGTAATTTTGATTATGACAGCCACATGAGCTATTTTCTCATTGGGCTGCTGCCTCAGATGCTGGACTTCAGCAACACTCATCCTGTCTCCATAAAACCTTTGCCTGAGGATATTACAGATCATAAAAATGTGTTATAGAATCTATTTTTTAAAACTAAAAAAAAAAAAAAAAGTGGGACCTTCATCTAAGCAAAAATAAGAGCTTTCTCAGAATATAACAATAGCTGCCAGCAAAAATAAAAGAACAAGTCAATCCTACAGACACACATCCTGTTAAAAAAACTCTTCTTCTTTCAACACTTTTTTTTCACAGTGACCACTCAATCCTGTGCTCTGTTCTTCCACTCCATTGTTTTGTCTCAGTTTTTTATGGGAATTGCATGGGGAAATTTTCCACAAAGCCAAATGCAGATGACCAGCAATGCCACAGCACTCCATTCCCTTTTTAAAAAAGCCAGGAGATGTAGAGAGACCTGCTTTTGAAGACAGGCAGTAAAATTTAGTCTTTTGTTGAGCTTTGTCTTGATTGTTCATTGTACACCTGACCGAGCTGTGCCTTCACTGCTGCATATTCCTTACGGTGGCAATCCAAGCATCAAATGACAGTGTGAATGCAGGGTGGTGAAAAAATTCTGTTTGCTCTCCTGTTGTTTCCTGTAAGAAAGATTCATATTGCCCATCTAAAATCATACAGCGCAATCAGTGAGAGATTTAGGCACCTCCAGGGGAAGGCTTAAGGGCACCTAAATCAGCTCCTCCTTACTCCAGGTGCACCGAACCCTCTTCTTTGTATTAATGGCTAAATAAGGGGCAAAGAATTTTCACATCATTTTAACCTTTTCTCTCTTCTATGTACCACGCTTAAAGAAACCCACCTTTTGGGATGTACACCCTGATCATCCCTTGTGAACATTCTGTGCAAATCTCAGCAAATCAGCAAAGGCCCACCACACCCAATGAACTTCCACGTCACCAGATACTGAATCTCATTAGTGCACAGTGCACTTGAACATAAACGAGCCACAAGAAGTTCCACACTTATGGCACAAACTGAGCAGAACATCGGGGCTGGTGTTTCCTTAAAGTCTGGGTAGCAAGAGGACTGCTGGGGAAGCTGGCAAGTTTTCTCCTGGACATCACAGAGGGAATCACAACAGAAGGCAAAACAGCAGGAAAAGAATAAAAAATGTATTTTAGAACAAAAAGGTGAAAGGAAGTGATGGAGAAACTGACCCTGAGTTCCCTTCCTTCTTACACAACAGAAAAGGAGGCTCAGAACTGACTGTAAGCATGCTATGAATGAAGAGTTATTTCCACTGAATGGACTTGTCAGTAAAACAGCACTGTAAGACGTTTCAGAACTTAAAACAAATGACTGGCAGCAGTCAAAACAAATCTAGGATTGTTTCACACTTGTGTTAGAGAAACTGGAAAAAGAATAAGCTATGGAAATGAAGCCTTGCCTAAAAAAAATTTCCAATTACACAGTGCCATTTACATCCTATCGAGCTAAGGTACGGCTGAGTATTGCTTTGATTTTAGTATGTAAGGGCAAATCAATTAAACTATAAATTAGCCAGTAAAACAGAATTTTGGAATTATGCATATTTCAAATATAAGGCCAGCAAAAACCTTTGCAGTTCTTAGTGCTTCAAAGTATCTCTTGCCAGAGAAAGTGCTTTAATCACTATTGTTCTCTGGCAATATCTCTGTAAAAAGGATCTGGGCATCTATCACTGGAAGATTTCAAGAGATAGGCACAGCCAGAAATAGCTGGAACAGCTTAAGACTTGCCCTCCCCATTGTCCTCTGCTCCTCTGCTCGAATTTTCTGCCCACAGCTGTAATTAGACCTCACCCATAGCACAGCCATTACTGCTCACAGTCCAGGATTAAGTGCACATCTAATTCCGCTGGTAGTTTAAGATGAAACAACAGCTTTTAATTAGAAAAACTGAGCCAAGAGCAGGGATTTTGCAATGGGTAACAGTAAATTCCAGGAGAAGATCAGAGAAAACAATGAGAGGAGTAATTTCCTACACTAAGCAGCTGAGTCCCACAGGACTTTCCAGTCAAAGCTTTAATTTAGAATAGCTGATATAAGTAAATAAGAGGTAAGTAATAGATAGGGTGTGACAGAAAAATATACATCTGAACAGTCTCTCAGATGGACTCGTCTTTGCTGATCCAATTCCAGCCCTTGCTGGCTAGATTTTGGAATTAAGGCACAGAATCTGTACATCCAGAAACACACATAAACCCAAAAGCCTGTGTGAGGTGGCTTGAAAGTATAACTGCACTGCAAACTGCTATAATGGACTGTAATGGAGACAGGTTTTCTTCGAGGCTTAGACTACACCTGGAATCAATCTCTGAGAGCCATCACACGTTTTTCCACCTTGAAGTATGACATACATTACCTAAGAAAGCCTCTTTAATTTCAGTCTTGTCTGTTCGACGGATTATTTTCACCACAAAAATGACGGCTAGTGGCGTGAGGAACGAAATTGCCTGTGAGAGATAACAAATATCATGTGTGAGAGCATCCATTCCTTCTCAGTCCAACTGATTAATAATTAGCTTCAGCCAGCTCCATTTAAACTGAAAGGCTGAATGATCTTTATCAAACTCCTGACCTTAAGCAAAGTGGGATGATTTGTCTTTGCAACTCCAGGGTGACGAGCACATTAATTTTCCAATATAGCCCTCGATTATAATTGATTTGTAATTGCCCAGAGCTGCATTTAAAATGTCAGCTTCTCCAATGAAAAAGTAACAGTCCATAAGGTCCACAAAATTCATACGCTGATCCATACAGAGTTTGCACATTTTTTTCACAGTGTGCATTGCTGCAGAAGGCAGCACACCCAGGCTGAGTGCTCAGTGAGACCCTACTCATCAGAACAGACTGCAGCACCAACCTCCCGACATTTTAGAATCCTCTTCATCCTACTTTTTGTTTTCTTTTCAACTGTCATCCTCGAATGCTTTGGGAAGACTGTGTCTTTATGATTCTTTCATTTACAAGTGTCTGGATATGAAGCAAGCTGCTTCATTTTGTTCAAAACCAGAAAAACAACATCTGAGCATCTACCAGTTTAGTCACTGGTTAAACAGAACCTTCTTCTTTAATTGTCAGTGCTGGAGGATGGGAATCCTCCTACAAGGAACCTGAAATGGCATCTGTGCTTCAGTGCACAATCTTTCCTTTCATGAACAGCACCTCTATGACCACAGAGCAATCAGGGCCGTGATGATTCACTGCGAATGTGATCCCAAAAGCATCCTCCTGCAGGCAGTGTCTGCCTAGGGCAAACTGACTCCCCAGAGCAGGTACTCATTGTTTTGCTCCAGAGACACACGTCAGTTTGTCCCAAGCACTGAGCCCGGGGAGTTTTTCATCAGGAGCTTGCCATGGAAGCTCTGAGTCTCTTCCCAACTGCTCCTTCCATCGCCTCTTCCGTCTCAGACGTTCAATTGCAGAGGTAAAAGGCAATTTGGAGGCCAGGCAGTCCATTTATGCCTCTTGCTGGTTCCTGTCTAAGTCAACCAATTCCTCCCTGGAACCTACAAACCTCTTCACAATCACGTTTTGTCAAAAAAAAAAAAAAAAATCAGTCATTCAAAACCATTTATTCTCTTAAACAAAAGTGAAAACAAGTGGTTGGGGTTTGGGTTTTCTTTTTCAAACAAGGCAAAAATTAAGCTGTAAATGGCACAAGGGGTGCCAGGTCTTAAGCAAGATTATGCTTCCTTTACTGAGGCTAAACAGTGCCTTGCTTCTTAAATAGCCCCACTGACACAAAAACCAGACCAGACAGATCTATTATGACAAAAGACATGGGACTCAATCTTTTTATATCCCAGATTAATCCCAGTCCTCACTTCACGAGTGGGAAACGACACAAGACTGCACTGTATTTGTTATTTAGGCTGTGCATCTTGTACCACATTGCCCTGACCTGCATCTGCAAAATATTATCTAACTCAGTGAACCACACAGATTAAAACAGTCTGGAGTCTGTTCGCCTTTTCTACATTTAAGAAGGCAGGCACCAAGATTTGTGCAAAAAGAGGTGTCATCTCCACTTGAAATCTCCCTCTGTCTGTGTGAGATTCAAGTTTGGGTGCCAATGCCATGTTACTGCGCCAAAAATGTTCACTTCTCTCTATCCTCATCAATAGTTTAATTTCTGCTCTCAGAAACAGAGTGTGAAATTTATTAAAAAAAAAAAAAAAAAGAAAGAAAAAAAAAAGATTAAAGCAAATCCTAGAATTTCAT
>VZRN01002341.1:76127-95043 GCA_013397935.1 Dasyornis broadbenti
AAAAAAAAAAAAAAAAAAGAAAAATATCTGCATTCCAGTACTGAAGAATATGTAGAAATATAGCCAAGGCTGACAGCCTTGTAGTGGTGGTTTAATGGAGTCAGAAATCTTTTGAATGAGCAGGAGCAGCAGAAACTATCCACAAAGAATAGCATCCAAGTGGCAGCTTGTTCCAAAGCACTTCCCAGCCAAGCTTCAGAAATCTGGTAAACTGCAGATTTCCTCATATTTCACAGGCATATGAATTTGTGGTATACTGGTGTTCCTTACACAAAAGCATTCACTGGAAGGTGCTTTTTATTCTGCAGCAAAACGCACACACAAAGAAATTTTGGCTTGTGACAGACTCTTTTTTATTTATTTTGCAAAAAGATCCTGCATGGCTCATATCTAAAACAGATTTGGCAACGTCCTAATGATCAATGCTCTCCCCAGATGCATCTCAGCAATGTTTCCTGTTCCAACAGTGAAATACTCCAGCATTGCCTGGCTTTTGTGAGAAACGGACAAAATCTCTGTTATCTATTATTCATCCTGGCAAGCCAGAGATGTGTTGAAGTTACAGGGACTCCCGCACATTTCCGTGCATCCATGGGGAGCTGGCAGTTACCTGCACTTTCCAAGACAAGGAACATCCACTGAGAAAGAGACAGAACGAGGCTCAGGTCTTTCCAGTTCTTGCCACCCAGGCAGAAGTCAGCTTTGTCCAATTTGCATGTGCATTCACAATATTTCTCTTGAATTCAAGTCTCTCACAGCAAATGTAACAACCCAGCAATTCATAAAGTCTTAGAGATTGTTTTCTGGTAAGCCACAGCCATGTGTTTCAACAGCTGAGAAATTTTTTACATAATGAAAGCTTGTGATCAATGCTAGAGTTGGATTTTTCATCTTTAAAACCAGGCCTTCAGCCTCTGTCTTAGAAGGCTGGGATATATGTTCACCTCATATACATGAAGCACCTTTAAGTTGTTCCTTAATTAAAAATCTTCATAACTGAAGGACTAAGCCTTTATTAAAAAAAAAAAAAAAAAACAAAGCTGAAGAGAAATTGTATAACCAATTTGCATTTATTCTGAATTCAAGTTTGAAAAGTAAAACCCTGGCCTCACTGAAGACTCAGGCAAAGGCCAGACTTTGAGGCAGCTTTTGAAAAGACTGACCTACTTCTTTTAACAGTCTGAACTATATCCATAATTTCTTAGCATTTCTGTAGTGCCTTGTCTTACTGCACTCTTATAGTTAAAAATATGGACTATTATGATTGTTAATCACTGCTAGTGAAATGAAAACGATGAAATTTGAAAACCAAATTCAGCCAGCCAGCCTGCACGTGCTGAGCTGGGAAAAGCCAGAAAAGCAGTGACAGCAGGGCAGCTCTGTGATATATTTAGTGTTGGCAGAAGCTAAAACAAAGGTTTTGCCTTTGGGGGAAAAAAAAGATTATTCAGAGTCAAGTATCTCAGTGCCTAACACGCCTAAAACAAATTGGATTTCAAAATTTAAGCACTTAACCTTAGAAGAGCATGGCAAGGTTTTATCAGGTCACCCCACCAGCTAATTGAAAAAGCTTCTCTACCCATTTCTCTCACGTCTCTCTAAGCTAACACTACCTTCAATCTTAAACTGAAAAATCAACATTCATAAATTCAGTCATCTGATAATGCTGCTTTTTAAAAGCTTCCCACAATTTGCTAGATTTTGCCGTTTTGGATAACTGTGGTTTGGAAAGCAATTGCCTTTAGAATGAAAAGAACGTCCTCTACTCGCGCAGTATTTCCTGCTGCTTAACAGATGAAGGTGCACTCAGTCTACAGCCATCAAATGGCCCACAAGCCTTTAGTACTTACAAACATGAGACGTGTAGGGATGTTGTCTGATTGCACCAAGGGATTTTTGTACAGCCAGATCTCTTCCGGCTGGATCACGCGCTGGAACGGATCCAAAAATTCCGTAAACCTGAAAACAACAAAGAAAGATACAAATTTTTCACGATTTGAAGTGATGACCAAAACCCCGCAGAAGAGTTCTGCTGATTTAGAATTCTCCCCGAATTTGACTGTGATATGGCACGCATGAATTATCCTTATTAATAAATTGCTACATTGATATCCTATCTCACTGCTTCTTGATAATATAAACTTTATAAATACACCCTTCAGAAAATGGTTTTTAAAAGTCTACACCTTTAAAGTTGTTCTACAACTTTACCCAAGTTCCATAAAGACTACTGTGGAGAATAAATTGTCTTTTTTTTTTTTTCCCTTTTATTTTGTGGGAAAAGTGTGCAAGTAACACCATGAGATTAAATAAATCATGTAGCAGGTCTTTTACCCTGAAGAAATTATGTAACAAATATAAAATATAAAATGTCTTTCAAACGTCAAGATTCAGACTTTGAAGCATGACAGTTGTATTTGCAGGATCACAACGCAAAAGAAAAAGAAGCAGCCCAGAAAATTTCTTCTACTGATAGTAAAAGGAGATCACTTTAAAGAACATCTCGGAAAGAAACTTACTCCTAAAACAGGATGGGCTGTCAAGCTTAAGAAGAATCTAGGTCTATCAGAAATGTCTCATTCTACCAAAACAGTTTTAATTTCATTATGCCAATTAGCTCTCTTGAAAAGCAAACCAAAACAAAACCCCAAACAAATGAACTAAAAATGCCCACAGTTCTGTAAGAATGTTATTTTGAAATTAAGAGCATCAAAATAAAATGTTGAGGTAATTTGTGCGGGTATCTTTTGTCATGCACTGAAAGAAAAAGCAGGAATTGTGATCTTTGTAGCAGGAAGTTTCAAAGGCTTTTCATGGCTACCTAAATTGTTTCACTTCATTTGAACCATACTCCTTTTTCCACAGAGTCCTTCACTGCCCTTCAAAGTCCTTTCACTTTTCTTGGCTCTGAATTAATATCAGGCTTCCTGGGAAGTTTGGCCTTTGCTTTACATTGTTCATTTGAGGTCTGGTTTATTAGGACTCAAGGAATGGCTGCTGAGAGAAGACACAGGGACCAGTTTTCTGCAGATTGGGCTCACCTAGTAAGCCCACACTGCCAGAACTCAGAGGTGTAGCAGCCCTAAGGTTTTTTTTTTTTTTTTACTGTAAATTTTCCAAAGCCAAGGGCTTTAAACCACTCCAAACCCAGTAGCAGGCACATCAGCTGACTTTGTAAAGAGAAAAAGCCCAAAGCAATTTGTACAGCAGAGTATAACTAAACCATACTCACATATGCAACCCTCCCCAGGGAAGACAAGCCCTCAAACCGAGCCAGGTCAGCAATTTCCTAAACAGGAGCAAGGCACTGCCACTGCCCACGGCAGGGGTTGGAACCAGGAGAACTTTAAAGGTCTCTTCCAAATCAAACCATTCTCTGACTCCCTTTACCTGAGCACACTCAGACTCCCTCTAGATGGAACATTCAAAAGAGCCTGACCCTTCCCTTCCCTTCCCTTCCCTTCCCTTCCCTTCCCTTCCCTTGCCTTCCCCAACAAAACTGAAGGACCAAAAAAAGGTCAAACACATTCTTGCCATTTGTAACAATATTTATGTTTCCTATACTGGTCTACATGGACAACAAGATTATTCTGGAAGCTTAAGGATTCTGGTTTTGCAAGGAGAATATTTACTGCTATATTCAGCTTTCTCAAAGCCAGAGTCTGAGCCTGCTCTCCCAAGAAGGTGAACTTCAGAAGTGTCAAAACAATTTGTTTCAGTGTTTTTAAAATGAAAACTTAAAGCTTTCTTAAGTTTAAAAAACAATGGCTTGTGCAAGACATGAAAGTGGGAAGCATCCCTAAAGAAGAACAGTTCCAGGTAATATATCACCAAAATGAAAAATGCATTTTACAGTTTTCAGCTAGAAAAATAAAGGTCAATTCCTTGACAATGTAAGCAGGTTTGGTTCGAAATTTCAACTGAGAGAGAGTCCTAAAGTATATTATTGAAAGCATTTCTGGTAACTGCAGAGAGCAAACAGCACACAAACATTTGTGCTTCAAGGTGATCAAGAAATATCTGTGCACCAGTGCACTTCTGGAAAATTTGTCACATTAGATCAGAAATTTAATTAATTTGATGTTAAGACATTTGACATTATGAATGAATGCCAACAGAGTTAAACGTTTGGGGCTCTTCTTGATCTTTTGTTTCCTGTCCCCTCACGGTGTAAGAAAGCTAAAATTATAGTTGTTTAAATCTGAGAAATTAAAAAAAAATCAAACTCATAGTCCTCAAAGGAAACACATTATGACACTGCAAACACGCAAGATTTAATTCCTTTGAGAGCAAAATAACACATATGCTAAAGAGATGAAAATATAGTAAATAACACAATCAGTATCCTTATTAGTATAGATTTCAGATGAGGACTGATTTTCTGATTAATATACACTCATCTAAAGAATGAGTAATTTCAATAAATCATTATTGTTTTATATAACAGCAGCAATTTTGTATCCACTATATATTAAATCTGAACATGTATTCATCTTCTTCTTTGACTTGTGTTCTGAGATCTTCCAAAAACAGTGCTCAAATTCAGTGCAACAATGAAAAAAAAAAAAAAAAAACAGGTTTTCGAAACCAGGTGAAATGATTTCAAAATCACTACTGAAGGAAGAAAAAAATTGCTGCAGAAGGTAGCAGATGCCTGTGTGAACAATATAGAAATAGAAAGTAAACAGTTAAAGCAAAGTGACTGTAAAAAAAGAAATCACTTTTTTTTTTTATCTTCCGAAAGAGCTCAACTGCTAATTAAATTTTTATGCCAAGACTCATAAGAGAACAATTCTCTTCCTTTCTGAAGCATCACCAATGGGTGAGTGGATATGAGATTTCACTAGCTTGAAGGCAATTCCCTTTGTACTCTATTAAACAATCATGAGGACAGACTGGTTTCTAAGCCGCCTGACACTTAGTGATTTATGTTCCTTTGTCCCAACCAAAAGTACAGCCTATCACTATTCATAAGCCAGCACGAGCTTGTTTAAGGACGAGATGTTATTAGGAATGAATGTATAGAAAAACCTGGTTTTGATGCTTTTCTGTTATGGCCCAAAGTACAACCTCAGTGATGGAACATCCCCTGGCAGCAGGTGGGCAAAACAGTTTCCTTTGTTTTAGTACAGAAAAACTTCGTCTCAGCTTTTTTGGCCTTACATTTTCTTCATTTTTACATATTCACTCAATGTTTTGAACAGCTTAGCAAGCAAGATTTCGAATGCTCCATCTTGATGATGTGTATTTAAGGCATAAAAGGACTTCCATTAACTTCGAGAGCCTTTAACTGTGACTTTCCAAGCAGCCCAAGGGAGACAGGAGCCCGAATTAAAAACCTCAGCAAGCAACAGGTGCCCCCAGTCCCTGGGGTGGCTTTGGCCATCCCAACACTGCTGCTTTCAGCACCACACTGAGTAAAAAGGCTGTTCTTTGCCGAGGACACGAGCGCTCCGAGCTACATTAACTTCATTTCCATTTCACAGCATGCAGCCCTTCAGGATCATTTCGTGCCAGCACCACATCACAGCCAGAGCCAGGTAACAGTGCACTAAAAGCAGTTTTGTGATGCTAAGGACTAATGATGTTGGGGTTATTTTTTTACGAAACCATTCACTGATAATGAAGGAATCAAACAGAGCATAAATATCCTCACAGAGGTTTCGACCTGAGCTTCCACCGTGGTTTTCATCTCCTGTAAGTAGCAGCAGGATATTGTTTAGCACCTCACCTTATTGTTTCCACCACTGCCTGGCCCTCAGAGTATCAATCACACTGGAAGGTTTAAATCTGCTGCCTGGTCCTGAGCATCAACAAAAGAGTGGTTGCTTGGTTGACAGAAAAGGAGTGGAATTGGGGTTTTTTGCCGGAAAAGGAATGGAATTGGGGATTTTTGTCTTTTACTTTATTTCTTGCAGACAAAGCTTGTCCCAAATACCAAGTGAAAAAATAGGCAGTACAGAGCAGGACATGTGGAATGACAAAGCACCAGAAGAGAATGAACAGGAATTTGTGATTGTGATACCCAGACTTCCATCCCAGATACCTAATGGCCAACCCTCCTCTTTCCTAAGCTTCATCTGCTGATAAGCAGATTTTATCCTCAAACGGCTCTGTGTGCAAGTCTCCATCAGGGCAAACAACAAAAAGACAGCAGATGTTCATGAACCTCTCTTATAAATCACCTCTGAGGGCTTGTGGAGAAAAAAAATGTGGCTCTGATCACCATCCCCTGCCTCCAGAACTCAGTGTGAGCAAACACTGCTGCCTCTCCCACAAACAGGTTAGCTGTGGCTGTGCAGTTGAGAAGGGATGAAGGAACTTCATTTTGCGTGTTTTTACGTGGATATTTCCTTCAGTATTCCCCAAACTAGGTCTCAAATCTTGTAGTAGAAGTTTTTCTACTGTACCTGCCATGTTAAATTGTGCAATCAGCTCTTCTGCAAGGTTGTGAGCAGTGTCGGTGGTGCTGAAGCCGGTAATAGTTGGCACATTCACAGAGTATGTGCCCAATCCATAACTCAGTGAGAGATTCCCACACAGCAGATTCACAGCCCCAACACTTGGAATGAAGAGCCCTAAAAGAGAACACATCATCTCCCCATGTGGAGATAAGAAAATTGTATTCTGAAAGACAGGATTTGCTTCAGGAGCTTCCCACCAGTGATCTAGGCTGAAACAGAAAGGGCCCAGAGCTTGCATCAGCTGCGTACATTGCATTGAACGCTGTTCACATCACCTTTGCTCACATTCGAATTCAAGACTTCAACTTACCCATTCTGAAACACACCAATAGTGGGGAAAGCATTCGTGTCATTTGATATACCTGGAGAGAATAGCTTATTCTCAGGCCAGGAGAAAACCTAGGCTTGTTTACAGCCTACAGATAATATCATGGAAAAAACCCCAAACCATAACTTCTTGGTGGTTATTTTACAAACTCCTGAAAAAACAGATCAAATATGAAAAGCTTGGAATGGTCTGTGGCTCGCATGTAAAATCAACAAAGCTGAAGCAGAGGGGATTATCATGAAGGGAGATAGGACAATGCCTGTGGTTTATCACCCTCATTCTGCTCTCCACAGAGTTGGAGCAGCTCAGATTCTGAAATGCTGCTCTCTGTGTGTATCAGCAAGATGAGATAGCTTTGTGTCAGCTCAGAGGTTAGCAAAAGACAAGAGATCTGAGCCATTTAATATCTAAAGCAATTTGGGAAATCCACAGCTCCTCAGCCATCAAGAAGGGTTACAAAAAATATGGCCAAGACTCAATTATGAATGATGAACAAGGAAGAAGCCGGCATGAATTAAAAATAAAACTTCAATAACATAAACCCTACTTTGACAGAAGAAGAAACGTTCCCTTTAGTTAAGGCACAACACTGACTATGAAGAGATTTGATGTTTTCTGCCATGGTTTTACAAAGCAAGGTTTTACAAACCATTCCAGCAAGAAGTCTCAGGACCAGTATAAAAGAAAAAATCCCAAAGCTGCAGTTTGTTTATGAACTGGACTGGTACCTGCACGTGCCAAGTATGCACTGCTGACAAGTAGGGCACGAAAGCAATAGCTTTAACTCCTCCACAGAAATCAAAAGGAAAAGGGTTAATTTTAAATACATATCAGAAATTACGTTGCAATAGATACTGAATACAAAAGAAGCACTGGAATAGAAACTAATGTTTTATTGGTTCTTCATAGGCTTTTATGGAAACATTACTGTAAACGTCGTTTCTTAACCGCACTAAAACCAATTAAGTAATGGACACTCACACTGATACAGAAGCACCAGTATCAAAAACTTGTCTTCATACCTTTTCAACAGCAAAAAAGCTTTCATTTCCCAGTACAATGTCATGCAGTGTATACACCTACTGCTTCTGATAAACAATGTATAATCCCCATACAGAGCTTTATTGGCACTGATAAAGGGCAAGGGCAATGTTTTGGGGGATTTTATTTAATGTCACTGGCAAGTAGAGGACTGGTTCTCGAGGGTAGTTCTAGCTTCAGATGAGTCAGTATGACTTGATGGAAAACATTTCTGAATACTTGAAATTAGCCAGCAATTGCAGTGTGACATTTAATTAGCACATATGCTTCCATTAGCCCTTCAGATACATGGGAAATCATTTTGATTAAGAAAAGATTGAAAATAAATTCTGATGCAGCTTTAAAATATACACATATTACCCTGGCTGCCATATTTCCCTGAAGTGCTGAAATAGGAGAGTTTCCATTATTTTTCCTCAGCCTTATGAATGGGTTTCCCAGATGTGTCTCACATATCCGCTGATTTTACAGATATGTATCAGGGTTTGATTTCTTCCCAAGATGAATGGCCACCCTCTGTACTCTCCTCCTTGTGCCAACACTGCACCCAGCAAGGAGGTAACAGCTGTGGTGCCTGGGCTCAGTTAAAAGCTCAGATCTTGAACTAAAAACAATACAGATTCACACCAGGAGTCCTGCAGCTTAAGAAATAACATATAAATGAGATATATACTTAGAATACCTAATATGAAAGAGCAAACCAATGAGCTTTTCAAAATGCTGAAAAAGAAAGAACAGCCTGGAGTGGAGTTTTAGAAACTAATGTTAGTTTTCTTAGCGCCTAAATTGTATTGTCCCTGTTTTCTCAGTCCCTGGTATTTGAACTCTAAGTAAACAAGCCCCTCCCTGTGACATAATTTAAAGCTAAGATGAAAGGGAAAGGATTATCTGAGAATGCATGAACAGCACAAGAACAAGAGGTTAACACAGTCAGGCAGTTGTTCCTGTGCACCTGAAAGATTCCAAAACCTTCCAGTCCATGCATTCTCCTTGTTAGGAGCTGAGCCTTTGATAGCAAATAGAGCTAAATATCACTGAGCATCATTATTGCCACGATGAATCTAGAAAACTCCCATTCCATGGGAATAAAACAGATTTCCAGGCCTTAAACTACTTAATTAGCTGCAATACAACCTTTTCACCATCATATCTTCCGTACAGGAGTGAAGTATTTGGAAATGAGCAAAGTGAAAGGGAGAAGGAAGAAAAAGTTGGGTCATGCTGCACTGCAGCTTCGATCAGAAGAGCAGGAGACAAGAGTGACTTTACAGAACCATGAAAAAAACCCCACAGCAAAATGAGTCTAAGTCCCATACTTTGGCTTGGTTTTAATTTGTACAACTTTCCTTGACCTAATATTGAAAGTGATCGTTGCATCTTTGCTTTCTAGTCAGCAGAATAGAAAATAAGCCATTTGTTTCGGCCTTTAGCTGCTCCTGGGGTGAAAGAGCCCTTCAGACCTTGTGATCCCTGCCCACATGGAGCAGTGGCGCCCTTGGAAAACAAGGCAAGGAGGTCAGAGCTGCGGCTTTATTGTGTCAAGGTGCAACTCTTCAGGCCATCCAGAAACATAACAGAAATAATCAACAGTGGTAGTTTTACAGAAATGACCAATATCAGCCAAGTGGAAACTCTTGGCTCCTGCTTTCATTGCATTATCTCTCATTTTGTCTACTAAAAAACATGATTTATGGTATTAATTGTTGGCTCTACCCTCTATTTTTATTAAATATCTCCTATGATACAAAATATTTCACAAAAGCCATTTTAATGCGTGTTTGGTGAGGAGAAAGTAGAGGGAAATGAAATCATCGTTTCTGCTGCCATTAGAAGCGTCAAAGCTGGCAGCTGTACATTATCCTGAAGTGAAAAACAGAATTTGTATTACAGGCTTAAATTAACTAAGCACATGTCTGAATAATGAACCAAAACACACTACAGACAGTCAAAATTTTCCTCTTGATGTTTTTAATGCTTATTTTGATTACATCTCAAACTGCTTTCAGTCGAGCAGCTCTCCACAGTTCCCTGCACAACTACACAACTTCACAGCAAATTGATGGAGCTAAGTCTGGTAAAGTTTCTTTTTTTTTTTTTTTTCATATCTGCACATCACACTCCTGTTGGTTATGTTTGGGCCTTGAAATGAAATCAGGGGTAAACTCACAACCATGCTGAGTTTCTCTCAGTGACAAAAGCTCCCTCTCTCAGTTATCTCTGTCCCTCCATCACTCCTTCTCCTAGTGATATTCACAATAAAATCCAAATATATGAAAATCACTCAGCCCAAAAACACTTGTGTGGGAACTACACGTTCCAGAGTATCAGCAATGATTGAAAAGACAATAATAATCAGAGAAGAAGATTTAGTAATGGGGAATGGGAACGTCACTTTCTGTATTTTGTAGCACTCACTGAAGCTCACAGCAATAGTTACACTCCTGGAAAGCACCTTGGACACCAGATGAACACAATTATTAATGGCCTCTCTACGGCCTGCAGGAGCACAGACAAGCTATTAGACCTGTTCTCCCATTAGTGAAAATTGGCAGCTAATGAAAATATAAGGCTTTCTATCAGATGACACTCCCCTCTGTTGTTCTCCATTCGCAAGGCTTCACAACACTCGGCAGGGAGCCACGAATCCTTCGGAGCTGAAACATTCCTGAGCTAGCATTTACACCTCCATTACACATGCTAAAGAAGCAGTAAAACTTCTCACTCGATATTGGTTAAAATGTCAGCTTGCAGAGTAAAACATTTCACCTAATCTAGGATTTCATTTTTCCCCACAATCTGGTTAATGCAGAATATTCAGCACACCAACTTAGCCCTGCAGAATGGACCATCAGCTTCTGTTCAGTGATTGCTGCAGTATTCTCCACGTCATTTCAAATTGGTGCTGCCCTTTCCTTTCCTGCCCATCAAGGCGAGTCAAAAATCTCTTACAAGAAATTTCACAGCAAACTTTTACCCACACACTGGGGCACTCTCAGGCAGTCAAAACCTCGGTCCACTCAGTTGATTCGTGCCAGCTCACAGGACCACCCAGTCTGTCTCCTCACAGCAAAGCAAAACTTGGTGTAAAATTCTCCCAAGACACTTTAGTGCAACTTACATTTTAAAACTTCCATTGGTGGAGACTCTACATCTGCCTCTGGCAGTCTGTCACAGTTCTCTAAGTCCTTAACGTTAGAAGGCATTTCCCCACACTCAACCTAAGTTTCCCTTGCTGCAAGTTTAAAAATCTTTCCTTTCTGTCCAATTCCCAGAGGACATGAAGAGCAGCTTGTTGCCTTCATACACCTTTATGGAGCTGCTTCCCTGTGAAGATTACTGCCATGTCTCCTCAGATTTCCAGATTAAACGACTCAATTATTTCTATCATTTCCAGAAAAAAGAAAAAGAAAAAAANTGGCCCATTGCAAGCTGCTATTTAAAAAAAAAAAAAAAAAAAAAAAAAAAAAAAAAAAGCTTCCTATTCCACTTTTAAAATCTTTCTCACTCCTCTCCCCAAGTGTCTGGAATTCACCTGAATAATTAATCAGCCACTTACTATGAAAACACCAGTTGTTAACCCTGTTACCTATCCTACAGTAAAACAATTTCCACTTATTGTATTCATATGCAATTTTAATTAAAATTCAGTGGTATTCTAACAAGGAAAATATTTTGCCATTCAGATAGTAAAACTAGAATGCAGAGAAATAAACAAACACAGTGACTAGCAATCTGATTTAAAATGAAGAAACATACCCAGTCTAGGTTTCTACAGAATTTGATCAATCAGTCAGAGTTTCTTGCATAGCAATGACTTGTGGTCCAATGATGTCAAATTTAACATTTAAGGGCAAGGGAAAAAGGAGAATGGAAGGTACTTTAGAACCCATATAGTCATGAAAACCATAGCTCAAGTGCTGATGACAACTCTGTTCCATGCAGACAGTGCAATCGGATCTACTGTAAAGCAGCTGTTCTGATCCAGAAACCAGTGAAGCTTTCCTTACCCATTCAAGCCTAAATCCCTGCTGTTCATTAGTGGATCACAACCACACTTTAATTAGGGACATGAGTATAGCCTTCAGCTTTCTGTCCTTGTCCACTCATCCTCGCCAGAACAGATGCAGCACTCAAGCATTCCCCGTTCAGTACCAGCACAGTCCTTACTACACAAAAAAGTTACAAGACACACTAAATATTATCTTTAATTCATTTTCACCATCAATAATTCTGCCACCTATTTCCAAGTGCTGACTTTTCAAAGTCACTGACAGACTGGGAGACCATAAAGATCTTGATTTACTGTACCAGATACGAGCACATTCTCAGCAGTAAGACTATAATTTTTATTCAATTCTTTCCCATAAGAATCACAATTGTGCCCTATATCTTGACAGTGCTTAGATCAAAGTATAAGAATCAATTTATTAAAGAAAAAATTTCCCCCCAAGAACCCTATCAGTCTTAGTAGCATCCTCACTATAAAACATCCTCAATCGGGCTAGAAGCAAATAAACACAAAGTGCCAAAGTCTGTGAGTAAATGGGATTCAACAACAAGAGACACAAAGTCACCATTTACGCCTCAAAAAATCTGGAGCAGATGCTTTGGCATTTACAATAACATCCTCTTTTAGCATGTATTCAGCTGTGAGTTTAGCCATGGAGATCAACTGTAAATCTTATCCTATCAACAGGACAATTAGCATTCCTGCCATTAAATCCCCTTCCCTCTTCCCATCCTTTCACTCCCTCTTTCCCCCAGACTCAGGGAAGACAAATGAAATAACTCAGTTCCACAATCTAGAAATATCAATACAATTGTCTGGAAAAACAGTCTATCACAGAGCAGAGTCTGCACAAAAAGACAGGGACACTTCCTTCTGAGTAACTGTTATCAAAGTCAGTGAAATCCTACCCTGTTTCAATAAACATAATTTAAAAACTATGGAATAGAAACTTCAGCTAAGTGGAACCCCAAGTAACTGAACACCAGGACAACACTGAGTGGATGCTGCTTCACCGCTCCCCTCCTCAGCAGCATAGGGGAGAGAAAATACATGGAAAGGCCCCCAGGTCGAGGTCCGAACAGGTAGAGATCACTCAGCAGTTACTGGCATGGAAAAAACAGACTTGACTGAGGGAAACTAGCCAAATCACAGTAGGAAAATGAGAAAATAAAATCTAAACCTTAAAACAGCTTTCCCCCCCACCCATCCCTTCTCCCCTGTTTGACTTTGATTTTTTTACTCCCTCCTCCCCTCCTGTGGTACAGGGGGATGGGGAATGAAGACTGTGGTCAGATCATCACAGCCACCCCTGCAGCCCTCCTGCTACCAAAACCTGGCCATTAAACCCCATACAGCACCAAGTGCCCCTGTCGGCTCAGTGATAATTCATCCCCATCAGGACAGGCACATTGTCCTTTCGTTTTGGGCTTCATGTGAGGCCAGGTATAATCGGTATTTTGGGCCATTTGTTTTCATAGTAACCTGCCAAGGACACAGCGCTGAGCAAAGTTAAAATTCAGGTTACTTTGTGACAGATCAGGGAGTTACAGGCGCTCCATGTCATTCTAGCTCTCCCATCACTTCAAAGGTGTGACAGGCTCCGCTGAGCACTGGAACAAGTCTGCTGCTCAGTATGCAACCTTTGATATGCGTTCTCAGATCCTAAGCACCAGAGAGGTTCTTTTCTATAGCAGGTCTTTCCCTTAACTCTTCATTAACCGGACTCAGTGAATTAGGCTTCAACCTGCACCACAAACCTGCATCTTTCCCTCACTTTAATAACATGCAAATTACAGTTTACAACAGTGCACCTATTTTTAAACAGATCAGCAAACACGTTGATGTTCTCACTTCCTATTATCATTACTATTTGTGAAAATACCACTGAAAAAGCTCCGAGAATGTTCAATGGGTTTGGCTACCTCAGGACAAAAAATTTACCGATTAACTGAAGGAAGGGTGAGAAAAAGAAGGATTAGCCTTGTTTTCTTGGTGAGAAATTAGGGAACACAGAAATGAAGTCCAAGACTGTTAGGATCAGAAGCCAAAAATCAGGTTCCAAACAAAGTCAGAATTATGGGATAGTCAAATCGAGAACATAAGACACAAAAAGAATAAGAAGTGGCCAAACACTCTACTTCACTCTGAAACATTCAACTAGAGAGCCAAGGCTTAAAAAGTGCTTGGAATTCTTGGTCCAACTCATTGGTGTAAAGTCGCAGCGTTTGAGTCAGAGTGAGAAAATAAATCTTAATGTCTCAGTCTGGTGATTTCTTCTCAATACCATCTTGCTTTTGTTACCTACACAGCTCCGACTGCTCACAATTCTCAGCTCAGCCTATCCTCCAAAAATCCCGCCAATGTGAGAGAGGAAAGGCAAACAATCTGTGATAAGAGCAAAGCAAAACCTCAGCATTGTAGAATTTCCTCAGGTAATTGATTTTCTGTCTGTGCTAACAAGACAATACACAGTATCATTTATAAAAGGAACACATGCAGGATCTCCAGAAGACAATCACCCTGACAAAGAAAGCTACTTGAAAGAGTGTTCCACACCAAATTATTTCATGCATATTCATAACTTGATTAAAATATTAATACTGTAAACTTGTAAGAAACACAACACGCATGGAAACAGCTTTTATTTACCTACACCAGAAACTGAACATGGCACACGCACAAAAGACGTCAGCATTAGTCAATGCTGTAAACTCAAACGTGTGTGATATATATATATGTATATTAGCCTGCAGATAAACATTTATTCCCAGGGGAGGCTGCTAATGAGACTGTGCTGTGGGGAAGATATCCAATTACTCCAAACGACATTTATATTTTAATCACATCACAAGCACTGAAGAGCTCGAGGTTTGATGAAGCAATCCTTGAAAGGCTGCCTTTTTAATCAATTAGCTCTCTAAACATCAGTGACGTGCTGCTGACAAGTCATTCAGTTAAAGACACTGCAACACACACAAACGCCCTCTTCCTGCCAAGAGGCTGTGGTGTGGTCTTCTAAAACTTCTGATACGGGTGCAAAAAGTTTTCCTTGTAGAAGACGCCTAAAACAGAACACTAAGAAATAAAGACGCCCCCCAGGCTCATTCTGAGCTATCACTCAGTGAATTCTTTTTATGACAGATGAAAAACTTTGTTTTAAGGGCATCACTCCTGTGTAAAAATACCAACTTGCCCACAAATCCTTTTATAATTGGCTTATCTGAATAAAATCAAGTCAGTCGAAACAACTTGCTTTCTTCAAGCAACGTGTAAGTGACAAATGCCATTGCGCACATGGAGCAGATGAAAGTCTGGTCACATTTAACATGTTTTAGCATTAATCAAGCATTTTAAGATGCTCCAGGTCATAGGAATAAGTACAAAAATGAAGAAAACAGAGATGCAAGACCCTAATTTAGTCATTCTTAAAACTATCATTGGATTTTTCCTTCAAACAGAGTACATCCTCATGGCTGTTATATTAAACAATAGACCATTTCTACTTCTGAGACCTTACATGGAAAACCTCACATGAAAAACCTCACTTCAAAAATAAAACTCAGTTCTGTACTCACAAGTATTTCTTAATAAGTAAAAGCTAAACAAAAATATGAAGTGAGAATTGAATAAAGTCAACATTTGCTTGAAAAATATTTAAAACGACACAATAATCAAATTGTAGTGTGAGAATTTTCTTCACCTTGAAAGTAACAAATCAGCCCTGTCCCATCAGATCAGTTCAGCCCAATCAAAAGGTGCAAGGCTACATATTTTGAAAACTAGAAATTAATTTGCTAATGTTAAGGAACTGGGAGAAACTGTGGAGCAGAACTGAAATATCACTATCCTTGCAGTTTGTAGCTTGCAGCTTGAGAGCTGTTTTGCTGAAAGGACTCAAAGAATACCTATTTAACTTTGCAGTAAAGTATGCATTAAGTATATTTTTGACTCCAACCAGTTCTGTTTGGGTTTTGACTCTTTGTTGTATGGGTCTGTTTTTTTTTTTTTTAACTCCTGCTTCTCAATTTCAGGCAGACATAGTTCTTCTAACTAATCCCTCTTTCAACACCACTAAATCCTGAGGGCTAAAAAGCCCTTTAGCACAGACCTCTGTAAAGGCAGAGAAGCTTGAGTTGCTAAATTTCAATACCTAATCCGGTCTTTAATTGCTAAGTGAGCTCTCAGCAATTGCCAAGAACAAAACACCTAGAACTGAGTCAGTTGTTATCATTATCCTCCCTGCAAGTCTATTGAATTCAACCAAATCAATACTCAACCATCAAATATGTGCACTGCTTCTAAGGGTGCCCATTTGCATGATAGAAGAGATCTTATATAACAAGTAAAGGTTTCTGCCTTTGATGGAATGACTGACGTTGATAATTATGGCAACTGGAGGAGAAAAAAACCATTGCCAGTCTTAAACATAGAAAACATGGTTGTTCGTGATCTAAAATACATTCAAACTGGCAATACATTCAATTTCAGCAATCATCAACAGAAGCTTTCACACCTCCATTTTTATGAAATGACATTTATTACCAAGCAAAGCTCCAACATGGAATATGCACCTTTTTCTTCTGCATTCTGTGGTACAAAACATGCCAGTCTGTTCCTGTGAGTGATATGAACTGTTAGGTTGAAGCTCAAAGACATCTGGGAGGCACAGATGGTTCAGGACTCTCAAATAGCTGTGGAACCATTACCTTCAAGGTCAGGCTTCTGACACTGCAAAAGTTTGTAATGACCCAAAGCCATCAAGACCTTTTCAGAAAGAACTCCTCCTCCTCTGTCCAGCTCCTCGTGTCCTGGCACTTCCAACAGAGATGAGCTCAGACCCATCCCCGGCTCATTTCTGTTAATGGCATTCGTTTCCAAGGGAGGTGGAAGCTGTACAGCCCTTTCATTCCTAGAAACCTCTTCTGCAGTAGAGCTCGAATTGCTGCTGCCTGGATTCCAGTCCCAGGGCTTCCAAATTCACCAGTAAGCGTTCATTCCTGAAAAGATATTGCTCTGAATTCAATGCTCCATAAAAATCCTTGCACTGGCTGTCTATAAAACCACGGGAAACAGAGCGCTTAAACCTCTGCAACAAAAAAGTTTCAAAATGTGAGTAATTGCCACTTTAGAAAACTGAGAGAACTACTGAATACTATTGCAATAGCAAAAGATTACTTTTGTGTTGAGATTATCTGAATATAAAAGCTATTCTTTTGGTCTACCCTAGAGATTGTGTTCTTGCAACCATTGCAAGCAAATAAACTGCAGTTCCTCATGAAACTAAACACTGACCTGAATTTAGAACACTACCGTGCTCGGTACTTTCAGATGTCAATGAATGCTCCAAATGATCTATTGAAATATCAGAATTATTCCCCAGAACCTCCGTGAAGCAGGAGCTGAGCTATGTCAAAATGTGAGAAGTTCTTCCACAGGCATTTGCCATTATGGTGACTCTGCCAAGAACTTTTCTGTTAGCTACCCCTCTGTGGATTTTGGAACCACAGCACAAGGAGTAGTGAAAATGAGGGAACCTTTTAGAGAGGAAATAAAAAAAGAAGAGAAGCACAACCAAGAAATGACTAATTATGAGGGGTCATGATTTACACATCATAGCAAGAGACTATGTGAAGACATCTCTTACTGGATGGTGTAGGTGATGAATTACATACACAGTCATATAGAGAAATGTTCTGATGTAGCGTCAGCTTCTGAGGTCGTTCCTCACCCTCTAACTCGACCTATTCCAAAAAGGAGTTCTGTTGAGAGGAACAGGTCTACTTTCAAAGTAAGACACAACTGAACTGACCAATACCAAAAGTACCTTACAGGGTTTTGTTGCAAATCAAAAGATTTGTTGCAAATCAAAAGATTTGCATCAATATTCAAGAGAAATGAGCTCCGAGAAGCAAATCAAACACCAGTAAATTGTTATTAATTAACCATGAGAGGTTCAGAAAGGACTCATCAAAGCGTTCAGTTTCACCAGCTCTAAGTCACTATCACAGCTTAACAGATGTCCTGTACTGCCTGCACTTGTGACCAACAGCATCCATCCTCAGGAAACCAAAGGAGCAAACAGCAAAATCTGATCCCAGTGCTGTGATGCTCCTGAGAGATCACAAAGACTGAGAACACTCATCTTTAAACATTAAGCAATGGAAAGGCAAACTTATACAGAGTGGAACTTTTCATTGTTCAAATGCATGCAGAACACAAACTGCCTGAAAGAAATGAATACAGCCCTGAAAAGAAAAGGCTGAAATACAAAGCAAAATAACACACAACTGCTTTCACCTAAAAAAGGGCTAAGAGGAAGAATGTTCCTGCAGCGACAGCTACACATCGTTCAACAACCAGATTTTCAGGACTTTCCTCCCTGCTCACAGCGTGTGGAGAAGCTTCCCAAAGCCGCTCTCACTCGTTCCATCTCACGGTCAGCACCGGCGCTGCAGCTCCGCGGCCCCGGGGCTCCCGCTGCTGCCAGAACCAGCTGTTGACGCTCATTCCCAGCCCCGGCAGGTGAGACTTTACCCCACCAACTACAACCTGCCCGACAAAACCTGCAGCACCTTTGAGGCTGCATTTTTACGGCTGGTCGCTTTTTGCACACTTCTCTCACAAACACCAGCTTCTCCGAGAAAAATTCCCCTCCGCTCTTCGGCAAAACGCCGGGGCGGGGAGAGCTCCCCGCGGCACCCGCAAAGACTCACCCAGGGGAATTATTCCAAGCCCGCATCCCGGAGAGGGGAGCGGCGGCAGCTGCCGCTCGCTCGGGCATCCCGAGGGGGCTGTCCCGGGTTGGGGATGCCCTGACCGCCGGAGCCCACGGGGCGACCCCCGCACCTCCTCCCGCATCTCGTCCCGCACCTTCCCCCGCGCTCCCCGGTGCGAGAGGGGCTCGGCTGCCAGCGCGGCACCGGAGCGAAGTTGCCGCGGTGCCGGCGGTGCCGCCGCCCGGCGCTACTCACACGAAGACCCCGAAGAGCAGCACCCGTATGCCGATCTCGATCGCCAGCTCCCGCATGGTGGGTCCCGGCGCTCCCGCAGCCCCGCGCCGCCGCCTCTCATGCC
>VZRN01002341.1:95145-125045 GCA_013397935.1 Dasyornis broadbenti
AACGCGGTGTCCCCTCACAGGGGGAGGGTCCCGGGGACTAACGCGGTGTCCCCGCTCGGGGGAGGGTCCAGGTGATAACGCGGTGTCCCCTCACAGGAGGAGGGTCCAGCTGATAAGGCGGTATCTCCTCACGGGTGGAGGGTCCCGGTGCTAACGTGGTGTCCCCGCTCACGGCCGGGCATCCTGGGGATTTCCCCTCCCGCCTCCCCGCCCGCCCCCGCGGCGCCGGGATCTTGTCCCCGCCTAACGCGGAGAAGGGGCGCATTGAGAGCGCTTTTTCTGCCCCATTTAACGCGGAGCTCGCCGTTCTTCGCTGCAGGGCCATGAACCCATCGGTGCGAGGGGCTGGCATCCCACGGCACGGCCGCCCCAAGCAGCATTTCAGCCGTCCCGGGGACGGCGCAGCTCTGACCGCGGGCTGGGCTGGCGTTCCAGTGTTCATCTCTGGCTCGTAAGGAAGCCCCGCGCGTCGAAAAGATGGAGAAAAATAAATAAATAATTAAGTGGGGCCGGCGGGAGGGAGCATCACCGCACACAGATACCATCGGGTGTTCATAAAGGCTTGAACTGCCGGCCTGTTGTGCAAAGGGCAATTACACACCAGACCACCCGTGCTGGCGCTGAGCTTGGCCCGTTTCCTTTATCTTTGCATAAAGGATTAACAGCGTTTGAACACCTTCTATAGGATGTATTTATATAGCAGGCTTTTCTCCTGCTTACACATCCCTGCAGTTTTAAGCCCTGCTCCTCATTGCTAATGCGGATGACCCAGTGTGTCCCTTAGGTGTCCCTTGCTCAGATTCTGCCCAATATGTGATGTTATAGCCTAAAAATGTCATTAATTCAGTGTCTGTTCATTCCCAGAGATGGATCCAGATCAACAAAGAGGAAGAGGCTGTAGTTATACTGGACCCCAAATTACTGAGATGGAAGAAAGGCAGCCCAAAACAACCATGGCCTCACTTTGCTTCTGTGATTCCTCCAACCCATCCACCATTCCCCTCAATGACATTCTCTGAGCTGCCCAAATCCTTGTATTGCCTTAGCCTACTCTTGCACAGAGTTAATTTAACTTCCTCAGCATGGAGAGACTCGGTCCCGAACATCTTTAGTGTAAGAGAGTTTCAGCCTTAAGTCATGAAATACAGCAAACTAATTCACATTTAAATGCATTTAATTATCTGCTTTTTTTGGCGCCTTTGAAAGGGCATGTCCTTCAGGAAAGTGTTCATAGCTTTTAATACTGCACATAGCTACAAAACAGCCATCAGGATTGCAGTAGGAATCCAATCCACTTTATTACATGATTATTACTGGAGAATTAATGCCAGAGAGGCTTTGTTAAACCTATCTGCTCAATATATGCACAGTGCATAAAGGGGAAGCTTGAACTCTGAATTAACTACTAAGTAGTAAAACTTTTATTGACCGTGTTTGTTGAAGAACAGAGGCATAAGCTTCTGTACTAACCTCATCTACAGATAAGCACACCAGTGCTAGATTTGTAGCAAGGAGTATGACTGAAATCCAGAAAACGCAAGTGTGTGACTGGCCATGGAGAGAGCACTTAAAATGTTACTTTACAAGAGATCTTTCTCCCGTGTACACCTCATTTCATTAATTTGCAGACAGAGCTCGGTCAACTACTTATAGTCTGGATTTAAAAAAAATGTGTTTCACTCTCAGGAAACAAAGCTAAAGTGTGGAATCTCCATATTAAACTGGTGGTGGTGGCGAAGGATGTCACCTTCCTTTGACGACACTCGGTTTGTCTTCTATTGTCAATACTTGTACTTCCTCTAGCTTCTGTCCCCAATGACTGAATGTGTACCTACACTCTTGCTAGCTGTGCAGAGGAATAATCTTTGCTTTCATTAATAGACAGAAGTAGCCGCATAATTTGTGTGAATCAAGCCAGTCATGAAACAAGGAGTGCTAGTTACAAATTAAACAAGATTTGCCCTGCTGCAGCTATCTGCTTGCAGTGTTCTGGTTCTCCAATATGTGTGAGCTGGTGGTGATTTATGAAGCATAAATACTTCAGATTGATGCTTTTTTAAAAACGAGACCCAGCTTGCAGCTGGCTGCTGAACAAAACTTGCTTTGACTCTTAAACTGAATATAAGCTATAGCAATAAATAGGGAGAAAAAGATTTTAGACTACATTCTGGAATTAAGCTACAACGCAGCAGGAGGTACAGCACTGTCACTGCACAACAAGATATTCTTAGAGCAAACCACAGTGACCCTGGGAACACCCCAATTTCTTATCCATCCCATCCCGGCATCAGGCACAGCAGGTGCTCTCAATGCTATTTATTTTTTTAAGAGTGACTGGAGAGGAGAGAGAACTGATGCCACCCCAATGGAGGTACCTATCGATCCTTTTAGGTGGCTAACTCAGGTTCTCAGTACTTTTCTCTCACAAAGATTGGTTTCTCTTTGAGCCACCTGCAGCCAACTTTCAGGCCACAAAGAGATGTTCAGAGCCAGAAAGAGCAGCACAGCTGGTATGACTTTTCTGGAGGTTACAGCCCTTTGCCAGGATGTGTGCATCCTTCTTACCTGCCTTGGGGCAAAATCTTGCAGCTCATGGGAAGCTGAGCTTAAAAAAACCCTGATATTTCTATCAAAGCAGGTAAACTTTATTCCACTCAAAAAGCTGTGGAAAATAGCAAACTTGCAGCAAAAGGGACATGACAAAAAAAACAAGTGGTAGTAACAACTGAAGCTGCAGAAACCTTTTTTCCCTGACTGTTTCCTAAGAGATGTAACTCTTCTGGGAACTTAAGTACAAAAAACCCAAATACTTGTACTTCCTCTAGTTTGTGCCCCTAATGACTGATTATGTCTGTCATATATCTCCTAAAATGAAACATGAGAAAATTATTCTGAAAATTTCTAATCATTGTGCTTGCTCAAGAAGTTCCACTTAAAACTAAATTTCACAAAATAGCTCATTATTATAGTTGATAGAAAACGAAGGATGTTTACTGTTTGGATGTTACATTTATTCATTCTTTAATCATTTTAAATAGCTATTATGTTTGTTCTGTTTATAACTTCTGGGGGCAAAGCACTTTTTTTAATGCTTAGCATTAGTGTCTGATAAATGAATATAAATATAAATACTTTCACATAAGTCAGAGAACAAAAGTCATGGCTTTTTTTCTTTTTCTTCACTAAACTTCTTCCAAAATGTTGTAAATCCATAGCTCTCCTCCGTCTGCCATGCGCTATTTTAGGTCACTTAACCTAAGCCAAAATTATGATGAGAAAAAGAAAAGTGTAGTAGTGCATAATTTATTTCTGAGACAGTCTCCATGTGTATGTATGAGTACCTCATGGGAAACTTAAATTTGCATAAGTCACTTCTTAATTACTAGAGCCCAATCCAGAAACAATAATTAAATCCAGAGTCAATAATTTTGTGCAATTTCTGTGGTTAAAGAGCACTTTAGCTGGCCCAGAGAAAGATTATGTGGCACGTTTGCTGTCCACTGAGCAGGTCAGATGTACACAAATACTCCAGAGCCATCTTATTTAACAGTGAAAAATGGCCATTATTTGTGTTATTACTAATGAAATTGGGACTCCTGGAAATCTGAAAGATTCCTAAGAAAGTCAAACCTAGAATGCTTAAACACCCTACAGAGAAATTTGCCCAAAATAGTTGAAACAAGCTTGTTGTCTATGGACCAAACACCCATTGTCTTACCCTTTATAACGTTAACGAGGCTGGTTACTGATTAAATACTGATTTGCTGATTATGCCTCACTGTTGAAGCCATGAAACCACTGATTGTTATTATTACCTTATATATAAAGCGGTGTATTTGAGAGAAGAAAAGTTTGGTTTATATTTCTTCACAGGATTATAGCCCAGATGCAGTGCTACCTGTAAGTGATGCAATCTTTTGTAGGACAGAGGAAGCAGAGCATTGATTCCTTGTAAATCCGCGTGAGGAATTTGCAAGGAGCTCTGAAACCATGCAAGGGTCTCAACCCGACACATAAATGTGAAATAATTTTGTGTGTTTTAAGAAGGATTCAAAGGATGTCGAATAAAGCTTTCTTCTCTTTCATAGTTCAGATATAAAATCAGGAACAGCTTGGCAGACAATTTTCATTTTGGTGTAACTTACACTCAGATTGGTCACGGGACATAAAACTGGTGTGGGCTCAGATCCACTGAGATCAAACATTAAGACATGTCTGAATGAACAATATTTCCAGTTTTCCATTGCCTAAGTCTGTAGGCAACCAGAGGCCTAAGCAAAATCTGCTGGCCAAAGAAACACTAAAATCCAGCGTGAAATGACATCAGGGCAGCTTTTTATTCTTTAGCAATTACAGCCCCCAAAACAACTTATGCTTTCAGAGATATAAATGAAGGGCTGTTTTAATTCTTTCTCTTACTTCTGTCAGTATTTTTTCTTTTACCTTTTACCACTTCTTTTCCTGCCTGTTTGACTGTTTAAATCTAGGTCACAGTGGGGGAAAGCCCTTCTTTTCCTTTTCTGCACACCACATTCCCTGTGCATGGATCTACGCTCTGTACCCAGATGCACAGCTCTTGGCTGTAGATTTAGCACTAAAGGAACTCCAAACTCATGGAGGGTTTTGTTAAAGAAACCAGAGCCAAGACTGAGAATATTTTACATTTTCTGTGCATGCTGATACAGATGCATATGGCAGTGGGAATTTCCCATCATCAATGGATTTGTCTGCCATTCCACATACATGGCTCATGGTCTCTTTCCTAAGCAGCTATTGGTGCCCTGATGGACAAAAGAAACTTTGGGGAACAAAACTGCAAAGAAATTACAAATCTCAGTTGGCATGATGCAACCATGCACATCTTAATTGCCCTGGATATCATATTTAAAACATTTATAAAAGCAAATCGTTAATGCTTCTGTTTAGTTACTGTGCAGGTGCCTACAATTGGCTCCTGATTGTGCCTAATTAAACAGTTCTAAACATTAATGCATCAGCGAGTTTCAGCAGTTGCCATTTAATGAAGTTGTGTCAAATATTTCAGCTGGGAAATTTTTTGGGGGTGAGTGTATGTGCTTGGGGCCATCTGGTGGAGAAAACTGCAACGCACTGAAGGTGCTGCTGCCCATCCCGGGACAGGGACACCCCTGGCCATTCCCAGGTATCCCGGGCAAACCACCCCCACAGGGCAGCCAGCCCTGCCAGCCTCTTGCCCTGACTGGTTTCAAAATGTGTCCTTTATAATTCTTCTAGACCGCAAATTGACAGGGACATATTTTCAGCCAGCAAACTGTTGCCCCTAATAATCCGCATCTTGGGGAAATTTAATGAGTCTAAACAATTAAATTCGTGTACACATGAAACTGATATAAATTGTTTATGAGCCAATTGACATTTGCAGCACTGGTGCTTTTAGTACTCCACACACTGTGTATATTGCTATGGGGTTACAGCTGTAAAAGTATTCATGCTCCCATAATAAACTTGTGATAAATCCAAATCTTTAACCTTTACAATATTTAGTGCTCACGTGCAGTATTTAACCGGAGACTGTGACTTCAAGTAGACATCTGCTATCTTTAATCCTGAGTAACGCTTCACGCCAAGAATGGCCTTATTGACTTCAATGACGTGCTTGTGTAATTACTGGTTTTCTCTTTTTCTTCCTTTTTTTTTGGTCTTCTAAATGTGGGAGAAACTTGCCAACCATTGCTGCAGCCATTCCAAATTACTCTTAACCTGAAAGGGAGCATAATGAAGCAGGATAATTCAATAGATGAGGTAAATGGAGGAACAAGATCTACATGAGTAGAGCAAAACAAAATAAAGAAAATAAAGTGGCCAATTGTCTTGGACAGGAGTGAGGTGCAAAACAAATCCTCCGAAGCTTGGACATGGCCTTATGGTTTAAAACCGGCTACAATAAAGGACTGTTTGTTCATGTTTCACTTGGATTCTTGGAAACCACTAGCCATTTCTCCAGGAATAAGGAAGCCAGAATTTTGAAGCTGCTCACAGCAGGAATTTGTTCTAACCCAATTTTATTGGAAATAGCCCCAGGAAGGGTAAAATAGGATGAGGCAGTGCATTAATACAGTTTCAGCCTGCATTCTCCTTGAAGCATGCCATTTGTTTCTCTGCCTGAGGAATCACACGCTGTGACTACACAGGATCTGCATCCCCAGCCCTGGAAGAACACTGAATTCTGGTGGCTGTGCTCGCTGCAGTGGTACCTGAGAGCTTCAAGAACAACGTGCCAGGGGTTTCCCGGCAGGAATCATGTATTGCTGCTGTTCTGGGGGCTCCCTCAGCCACTGATAATGTCAGTGATCTGTAGGAGGAGAAAACCAGGGTTTTCTGCTCGATGGGAATGAGAGCAGTTTCTCAGCTGTAGCTGAGTGACTGCAAAAGCGATTTCCAAACCCAGGGTAAGGAAACAACACCAGGGCCCTAATTCCTCTTTAAATTCTCTGATGCTGTGAGATTGGGTCCGTTGTGGAAAAGGAGCAATTTACTTTTTCCTCACATATTGATGTGAGGAAATATGATCTTACCTTACTGTGTGCTGAACTGCCCTGTCAATAACTGCAGAAGTGGAAGGACCCTTAATTCCGTGGCTAATTGGGATCCATTGATGATATTTTGTCAGATGCATAGCACATGTCAGAGGAGGTCAGAAACAATCCTGATTCAGTACCAGTTTCCATGAATGCCACTGGAGGCAAATTAAAATTAGACATGAACACTTCGTGCTGTTTGGAACAGAGATGGCAAAACTTTGTTCCCCAGCACGAGCCCTGGAATTCGTTCTTTGCAGCTCTCATTAAGTCATAATTTATGTGCTTATTTAAATACCAAAGTCATTTCTGTCTGGCCCATCTAGCATGATGTAGACTACTGCCAAATGAGGATACTTGGTTTAATTTGTATCATTTTCAATATATAATAGAGGATATATTTTACCAGTGCTCAAGAAGAAGAAAGACAGAGAAAGCATTGAGGAGTATTAACTTCCGGATGCCTGGAAAATTCATTCACAATTTCATTATTTGCTGAAAGATAGACTTGGTGCTTATTTTTGCACTGTGACAGCCTCATTTGCTTTGCCTTGTATATTATCTATATTTAAAAAATCAGCAGCTCTGCAACTTGAGTAGGCTAAGGAGCTGATTGGATCCATACGTGTGTGTGTGTGTGTTACTGCTAATTTTGCACATCTTGCTGCAGTTCCTCAAAGACTACTAATTAATTAACGGGTGATTGAGTCCCAGCTTACACTATCAAGCAGTCAGTGTTCCAAGCCAGTTTGGTCATTAATGTTGCCTTGCAGGGTAAGTGTGCAGCATTCCCATAATAATCCTACAGTTCCGGACACCGGCACCTCCGTGATCTGTGAAATCCAAATGCATTTCTCCAGGTGAGCCAGAGACTGCCGACCATATCTAAGTGGGAAATGATAGCAGCTGTTGATAATGATGGACTCAAATCACAGGCAGCTGATTTAGATTGGCTCCCCCGAGCTTGCTGCCATCAGCGTGGATGCTGGTCACTGCTTATGTCACCAATATTTAGGTTTCATTTCATGAGGGAGCTACGTCTCCTCTCAGAAGCAGAAATGAGACATTTCTGTTACTGGGCAACTTTTCCTCGGAAAGCCGAAGGCAAATATTAAATATTTATTTGACTTTTTAAACATATTATGCAATTTTATGCATTGATTTGTAAACAGAGATAATTGAACAAACTCGAGCAAAATCAGTTCATGCATGTTTTGCTTTTTAGAACTGCAGACAGATTTTAATCAATTTTAAATAATGAGCTTTTATACTGTTTGAGGGTAGAAGGGAAGCTGTTTAACATCACACTACACCAACACTGCTGTGTGTAAATATTGAACTGCAGAACAGCTTTTGGCGAAATGATGCCTTTCCGCTGTGCAAGAACCCACAAAAGGATCCTATTGTGGATTCAGCCACAAATTACATGGTTTTGAAAAGGATATCGACTCCAGCTAAATGAGATTGTGCAATTCCTATAGAATTCCGTCTTGACTGAAATTAGTTCTGTTCATTTATCATAATCAATGTGGAGTCACAGGAATAATAATGATTAGCTAACGATTGTTGGGGTTTAGGGAAGAACATAATATTTCTCAGAATGTTTAGTTTCTGCAGACGGAAAAGAACAGAAAAGTGCAACATCTCTGTTGGCAATTCAGCTCTCAAATATAGCAGGCTTCCTGTTGAGGTTTCCGAGGCATTTAGTGGAAGGCTTGACATCTTCTGTGCTCTAATTTGTTCTGGAGGGAATATTTAACTCAACCTCAGTGGCAGTGGCCTACAAGAAAGCAGTAGGTTCTTACCAGAGTTAAGTTAGAGGTTCTCTCTTTTACTGGGTTGGCACTGAAATTGCGAAGATATACATTAGCTAAAATGCTTTAAAATCTTCAGGAAGGCATTTAATTAAGCACACTGGAAAATCCCTGTGTAAGGAATAAAGATTTTTTTTTTTTTTTCCCCCCCATGAAGTTGACTTCACTGACTATTCTGAGATACAATTTTTTCCATTTCCTACTGAACTTTTTATTTAAAAGAATAGTACAAATAAAAGAGAATTGCTGCTTTTAGAGAAAGACATGAGAAAACCCAATATCTTCAAGTGTGTATTTATAAATTTTTTTCTTGAATTATTCATCCTTCTTTGGTCCCCAGTGTTGTTAATGATAATTTTTGAATATGGTGAGTAATCAGTTTTGCTAGATTTGTGTTGGATATGACTAAAAAAGACAAAATAAAAACCAAACCACATGAACACATCTGACTACTTATTAAGTATTAAAATTGTTAAAAGAACTTCCTTTTCTCAGGATCCTCAATCTCCTCATCTTGTCTTCCATGCATGCAGTTTTTGACTCTTAAAACTCATTTTGTCTTGTCTTGTCTTCTGCTAGTAGAAAATATTGAGCATTTTCTAAATAGTTGACATGAAATATCCATTATTTGTATGTACCGAAATGTAAGGCTAACTTTAGTAAAATAATGTGGAAAGTACTTTATTTTTCTTTAGGTGGTTCCAGAACTGTGGCTCCCCATTTTGCCCAACAGTCATGAAATGCAGACGTGTTTTTTTGGATACTGGCATTCCATCCAAGTTTCCTGCACTCAGGTGGAATAAATTGAATTAATGCGTTCTTGGAGCCAAATAAAAAGTTCGTTTATGCTTAGTTTTCATCCCCTGTGATTTTTTATTCTCTTTTTTCATGTTTCTTCTCATTCTCCCCTTTAATTCTTCTTCTTCCCCAACCTATTTGGCTTTTTTAGTTCCTTCAGAGAATTAACACCTTCTCCCAGCCCCATTTTCTTTCTCCGGATAATCAAAACCTATTTACTGGACTGGAGTGTAGGTCTTGATGGGTAAAGGGGATAAATTGCCAGCTGATGTTTCAATGCTGGTATTAACATCGTTAATAGGAGTGATCCTCTTCATGCTCAAGCACTGGAATCGAGACAAGTTTAGATTTATAGTGGTACAAAAATATCAAAGCATTCTCACATCAATATAATCCCAAAATAACCTCAATTTCTCATTACTTCTGAAGGGACTATGACTTGCCCTCCTTTACAATTTTCTGCAACTGTAAAGAGCAGTTGAAAGGCTCTGGCTCTAATTCCTGCTAGAGGCAGTGAAAAAAGAAGCTCTTTAGATTTAGAGTTGCAAACAAAGGGTTTAGCAGTGGAGTGGAGAAGGCCATTTTTGAACAAGGGAATAATCTGGTGAATTGTTTCAATGCTGCTTTCAATCCATGGATTTGGGCTGAACATTCCCATTCCTGCTTTCAGGACTAGGTCCTTTAGATCCTGTCCCAGAAAACTTCTTTGGGTTCGTTACTTCCTCGCTTTCGAAGGAAGCATCTGCTTATATCATGAAGATAACATTTCATGGTATATTTGTTGTGATGTGAGGGTATGGATATTTGTTTTTAATGAGCAGACATCAGCTGCAGTTTGACACGCTGTTCATGGGCACAGCACTGAATCATCAGTGCACTCTCAGGTACTGGAGTGTATCCACTTGTTAGTGCACCTTTATGGCATAACTATTGTAAATTTTAATTATTGTGAGTGTTTAATCAGTGACTCTCTGAGAAGGGCACTAAGATCTGAGTTTACAAGGTTTAAATGTAAATATACATAACTAAAGCATAACCTTAGTTTACTTTAAACTGTAAAAATACAGTGATGGAACTTTAAATACAGTGATGGAAAGATTTAGCAAATATTGTAGAAGAAATACATCGATTTATAGGAATAGATGGTGCAGTTTTTTTCATCTGCAAATACTCACAGGTCATGAGCACTGGATATTTGCTCAGAATTTTCCTTTCGGTGAAGGACACAATAGCTTTCTGCAAATGTGTGACTTTTACAGACCTGGCAGAAAGACAAATTTGTAACTTTGGTTTACCAGGGGTATTTTGAAGTAAAGTCCTGTCCTGGAGGCCTTCAGTCTTCAAAAAACTGGGGGTGTGCTCCCTGCTGTAGTCATGGTGATCCAAACCATGGGATCATAGAATAGTTTAGGTTGGAAAAGATCACTGAGCCCAACAATGAACCAGGCACTGCCACACCCACCACTAACCCCTGTCTCAGACTGAGGATGGAAAGGAGTCCCCAGCACAAGTTCCTGCAAGGGAGAAATCCGTATTCCCTAATTGTGGCACAGAGCTGCATCTCTTTTTGAATTTTCTGTGTCTTTCACACTATCCAAAGAATCAGAGCAGTATTAAACTCTTGTCAAGAGAATGGAAAAGTAAGGCTAAGGCTTCAGGAGTTTTGCTTCTTGACAGCAAACCCATTACAGCAGCTTATTTTGTATCTAGAGACAGCAGACAAGGCTTAGAAAAAGTATGAGCAGCCAGTCTTGTTGTTTAAAGTGTCTGATTCACTCTCTGAAGTGTAAAGTGCCTCAAATAGAGAAATGCCAACAAAAGAATACAGAGGAATCAAAATCGGGCGTTTCTTCAAAAATTGTAGTTCTGTATAGATGATAATGGTACATGCAGAAAAAAAAAATGAGAGTGTGAGAGAGGAAAAAAGGCTGAAGTTCAGCTCTTGAGTTGTAATTGGATATTGCCATCATGTTTTACAACTTTAATTGTGTCATCCAGCTCTTTTGTAAAGCCCTTTCTGCAGCAGTCTGACACTTTTGATGTTCAAGAGATGAAATGTAGACAAAACCAATCCTGTGCAGAGTGGGCACCTGTGTTTCACCAACACCTTGCTGTATTTACATCAATATTTTAAAATTTATAACACTTTCTTTACTCAAAATAGGTTTTTTTTTCCAAACAGCTACAAGATGAAAGGGACAGGGGGGGAAAAAAAAAAAAAAGCTCTTTTTCCTTTGAAGAAAATATTGATTTCAAAGGCACACCAAGCCATCACGATCTAAACTGAGATGAAGGTAACAGTTCCTAACCAAAGCATCCCAGGCTAAGAACAGGAAATCTTAGGAATCACTAAAAGAATTGCATCAATATTAAACAACTTGAATAGTACAGAATGTATCGTATACACCACTTTGCATATGTATTTATTATGAAAGTATTAGCTCAAGTTGTTGAATGAATCAAACCTTGTCACACCATATGGGAAAGCCAACAATTATTTAATTTACTCTTATTTCGTGCAACATGTCTGTAGTAAAATAACTGCCAGAGCAAACATCGTAATATCTGCTATTAAAGAATTCCATTTTTTATTGTCTCTGATAGGACAAAGGCAGCAATGACATTCAGTGCTATTTCAAATCATCATTCAAATCCTGGGTATTTCCTTCTCTGCAATAAGTCCAAAAGATCTGCGTTCTGGAGATGGAGTTGCACAAACCATGTTTTATCCCTGCAAGACTGTGCAACTAAATGTGGGGATCACTTTGAAAATGAAAGTGGGGTGGGAACTTCATGGGATGCTGAAATGATTTTGTATTTCGTAACATTTCTTGAGGAGAAAAAAAGGAGACGGCTCAGAAACTCACAGATTATTCATTTCAGGATCAGGCAAAATTGGAAAATGTGCCTTTGGCTGTGATTATACCAGTGACGCCTGTGAAAAGAGGAAAAGTTCTGTGGTAAATAAAGGGGATCCCAGCAGAGCGGAACCTCAGTGTAACATCTGTGTTCATCTTTGTGCCGTTCTGAAGTTCTTTTCATGAGCAATGCCTGGGGGGGTTTTGCAAACAGAGCAATATTCCAAACCTTCCCGGCACGTGTAGCCTATGGATACGTGTTTGTAGGGAGCACAGCCTACCAGGAGTGGGGGTTTGTGTGAAATGGTGCTGAGCACTTGGCGTCTGTGGTTTTGGGGAGTTGTTCTAGGCTGGGTCTAGGCTGGATCTCTGGACTGAATGCCTGTGATGGCATTCCATAGATGAATTTTTAATTAAAAAGAAAAAGATCAATAGATGAGTATCCAGTTCATGGGTTGGGTGGGTCTTCCTGTTAGTTTCACCCAAATAAAACTCAGTTTCTGTGCTCTGAGACACAACATGAACCAAAATGTGGTAGATGGAAGCGACCTGGAGATTCTCTCAAGAAGCACGATCCTGGTGCCAACACACTACTGAGGGCACAGCTTCAGACACCGGCCAGGGAAAGGTTATGCATCCATTCGGGCTTTCCGGTTCCCAAATCCCAGAGACAAACCATCACTCCCCTGGAGTGCCCAGCAGATATGCCCTGGAGCTGGCTGGGGCATGTTTCCCACCCTTTTGCTGTGACACAGTACTTTGCTGTCTCTCCTCGCTCTTCCAAAGCAGGCAAGGTACCAGAGAGAGAGAGATGATGTGTCCATCCTCTGCGTCCAACAGAGCTGATGGCTCATTCACGATCTACCTCTCTAAATCCCTTTTCCTGTATTTATCTGTTGATCAAAGGAGAGTATAAATTCCAAGACAGGTATCTGGGACAGCTGGAGTGATTATTTGAAGACTGTGAAAAAGAAATGTTTTTACTTATTTATATTTTGGGCTTCCTATACTTTATTTTTACAGTGATTCAATTCTGAAAGGAAGAGCCTTTACTAGTGAAGAAGAGCCAAGAAGCTGACCAGGAAATGGGATATTTCAGTGTTACATACAGGCTAATTCCCATTTTCCATCTAACCTTACGCAAACGTCTTGGCTCGTGTCTGGCATTGTATCTGCACCAAAAACTGAGCTGACTAACAAAAGAGGAAGGAGTTCGGAAGGATTGATACAGATCTCCTGTTGATCATCTAGTTATATCTAAAAAATAACCCCAGGAATCTTTGGTCTGTGATGGCCAGAGACCCGTTTGAGAAAGACATAAACAGCAACTACCATTATCTCTTCTGCCAAAGGGAAAAATCACACTCCAGTGCAGAGAGAGGTTAAAGTGACAGGTCAGAAGTGGCTCAGGAGACACGAGGGAATCTCTCAGAGAGGTTTAGTTAAAGCCCTGGGATTGAGGGTCCAAATCCCTGAAAGAAGATGAGAGCAAATGCTGCTCTAATGAGCTCTAATGCCAATTAGAAATGGCATCCTCTGCTTGGTCAGGAAACTACATGTGGCAGGTGTAAGCAACACGAGGGCTTTTTAAATCATCTGGTTTTGTTCCACAGAGCAAAAAAAAAAAAAAAATACATCCCTGTTACTTCTTTTTATGAGATCCACCTCTGGTACCTTCTGCTTAATGATCAGTGCAATATAAAACATCACTCGCTGCTACACAAAGAAGCACAAACAAGCCCCATTACTTGGCTGATTTATTCCCCGGGTGGCTGCGAGGGGGAATGTAGGAAATGGCTCTTCCTTGCCCTGTTAGAAGCCACAGATTACAGTAAGCACATTTGCAATATTTACTCAGTGCTTCTTGGCTCAGGGCCGTCGGTGTTTTCACAGGAAAGCCTCTTGCACGTATTCATAACTTAATTCCTTACTGAGACCCCTCAGATCTGTGTCAGGGAATGGCTTTTGAAGAGGTTGATACTGTTTTAAAAAAGGCCTTTGACTTTTCAAATAGGAATAAACTTTTTTAATACACCGAAGAATGCTTTCATTTCGCATTCATGGGACTCAATGAAAGGGGAGGAGAAAAGTTAGGTAGGCGTTTTCTCCACAGTCTTTCTAACCTTTGACATGTTTGAAAATGCACCAGTAAACAAAGCAACCTACCTAAAATGCTTTAACAGTTGTTAAAATAATTTTTGTCCCCTCCTGCACTAACCCACACACATGTTAGAGATCTTTGTGAAAAAGTCAGCGCCCTTTTAACAGCAAATGATGTTCCTTTTATGCTCTTTTACAAGTTGAATTTCACAAAAAATTCTGTGGAGCCTCTTCCCCTAGCAGCTCCTGATATTTTATAAATTGTATTTGGCCAAAGCTATTCTGTTTCTGTGCTACACAAATCCAGAGAAAAAAAATTTATTCAGTCTTAAACCTTTATGCGGTTTTTCTTTGCAGGTCTGTGCTGTAGCAGATCGGAGATTGTACAGCAGTTAATAAACTAATAAATACAACATGAAAAGCTGCCATGCATTCTATTTATCACCATTTATAAAGCCTATCATAAACAGGTCTTAGAGAATAAAAATTACATCAGTGTTTTTGTCTTATATGATGTCGATATAAATAGGAACAGTTCTGGTCCAGAAATTTTATGTTTGTATTGGCAGGTCAGAGAAGAAATGGGGAAGGACTAATGAACTGATCTCAGGTATAAAAAGAGTCTTTCTGAAAAGCATTTTTCATTTAAGCCCAGTTGACTTTCCTAAATAATTGGATCTTAAACAAACCCTAGCTCTGGACTTTTATCCAAGAATCTGAATTCAACATGATATTCATTTCACCTTAATTTGGCATTTCATATCTTGTGTAATTTAAGATGGTCATTTACACTCCGTCTACAGTCAATGTAGAAGAGCAGCATCTTCAGAGAGGAGCCCACCCCGTCTGTTCTTAGTCTGTTCAGATTTTATGATGGGATAAATCTCTTTATGAGGTGTCTATATGTGGTGATAGGGTTGAGTATAATACTCTTCAGGAATATAAAAATAAAGGCAGATGAACAGAAGCTAATTAAAATATGTTAAGACTTTAGATCCCATGAGGATTAAACTGCTTTCTAATTTTGCCCTTTTTTTCTTTTATTATTTTTTCACTTCTGCTTTGTTTTACGCCAGTCTGACAACATTCATTAGTCAGGCTTAAAAATAATCTCTTTGTGAAACATATTTAAAAATATGCGTGGATTTTATTCAATCACCTACTGACATGTCTATTTTACCCTACCTAGGCTCATGAACTTGGCACTAGGAGTGACACTGCTTTTGGAAGAGCTCCTTCAAGCTGACTTACAACCTCTTGACAGAGGATGCAGTCAAGCCTGGAGAATTCTGCTTTGTCACAGATTTTAGCGGATCCCAGACATTTTAAGCGTACAAAGGTTGCTTCACAAGCCAGTGGGAATGGTTAAATGTTGCTGTAAAAGGAGGTAGAATTCCAAAAGAGAGTTGAAATTCCTTTTGAAGATTGCCATTTTTAACATTGATCAGTCTCTCCTCTGGCAGGGACACCAGGATCCCCAGCTTGACCCAAATGAGCGTGAGCCTTTTCCTTTCAAAATCAATACAACATAAACGGCCAGTGGCACCAGGCAGAACTTTATTTATTACTCATTTGGAAGGTTTTATTTTATGATCCTTAAATCAGAAGGGAAAAAACCCCAAAATTAAATATGTGAGACTGTGCATCTCCTTGTCTCCTTCTCCGAAAGTTTCAGCTCCCCCTCTGTAATGTTCTGTAAAGAAATCCTTACATTCTGAGTGGCAGTCATGCTGTTTTCAGAGGTTCCATTCTCGGCTGCCAAAGGCTAAAAATATGTCTGGTCACCAGTGCATCCAAGGTAATCCTATTCATATGTTGATGGTCCTTGAAAAGCCCTTCATTCCAACCTGGCAATGCCTAAGAGTTACCTAATTCCCTTTGGTTCTGCTTTTCCAGAACAGAATTTTTCCCTTAGTCCTGACAGCATCACAGTAAAAGGGTAAAATGAGCCAATGTTAAAAAGATGAATGGGTAGAATGAAGCATATCCATCTTTCATGAGAGTAATGCTAAAATTCACCCTGCTGTCCCACAGCTACTCATAAATTATGCCACTGGTTTAAAAATAATGACATTTTATTAACACAGAAGCTTAGATTCTTTTCTATTCTCACCACAGGCACCTTTTCTCACAACTAGGGCTTACAGACTCTACTGTGGAGTGGAATGGTCCGGGACAGTGCAGTGAGGGGTAGGGAGGCCAGAGAAAAGAAATTTATTTGGATCATGGAATATAAATTCCTGAAAACAAATTCTCAGTATTTGTCTTTTAATTAAAAAGGGAAGTTTTCTGGTGAAATGTGAGAGGGTCCTGAGCACATCCCCTGTGAGGGGGAGGCTCAGGGCCAGCTCCAGCCCAGTGGAGGGACGTTCCTTCCCACTGGGAAAGATCCCAGACCCTGCTGCAACCAGTCCCTGCCCTTGGGAGCTCCTTGGTGCTCAGGCCTGGCTTGACCTACTGCTCCTGCTACTCCACAGCCACCCTCACTCACTCAGACAAAATTTTCATGCAGAAAACAGCAGCTTGCAAAAGACAAGAAGATATTGTGTAGAAACGCAATCGAGGATACAGCTCCGGAGAAAAAGAGCTGCAGTACAGCCATAACTAACTGTGATCTCAGCTCTGATAAATCAGTCCAGAAACTGGAGCTAAAAAACTCTGTAATATTACCAGAATTACGTATTGAACCGTCTAAAGGCTCCAAATGGCTTTTTCCTGCTCCTCACATATTGGATTCCCCAGTAGCATCTCAGGTCTGCAATGCTGCAAAAACGATAATTTTCCACACATGAGCTCTTGTTATCTTCATCCCTCCCTTGCCAGGGAAAGAGACTCTCTCAGGAAACGCCGGGATCCCACAAAAATGAACGCAGGTCATGAATTATTGAAAACAAGTATTAATATATACAGAATTAATAATATATGTTGAGGCAAAGCCTCATTATTTTTCAAACCTCTTTTGTAGCTTGACTCATTGCTCTTTGCATGCAAAATTACACTCATAGAAGCTACATTGTCATCAACTAAATATTGTTTCCACAAATCCAAATGTTAACTCAGGGGTTTTTTGAGTTTTTTTTTCTGGTACTTTGGGTTAGGTCCAGGAATCCACCGTAGCAGGAGTCATTTATTTGTAATGGTCCGCCGTATTCTGAACATGCCTAAAGTTGTAGACAGGGGAGATTTGAAGGGCAGGGGGGAAAGTGAGGAAAAAAAAAAAAAGAAAAAGAAAAAGAAAGTACATTTGGATAATTTACGCTTGAAAGGTAGAAATGGAAGATCAGCAATGATGTAGGCATTGGATCAGCAGACAAAGAAACAGATATTTAGAACCAAATGTGCTGGTACAGCAGAGCAGGGAAGAAGTTGTCATGTATGAAAATACATTTGGATCAGACCTTTCCCTTCAAGTGACATCATAACCTCTGTGTTCAAGAATGTGCACAGCCCAGAAATTCTTCGAAATTGCTCTCTCACACTCAGGTCCAAAGAAGGCCACAAGTGATGTGATGTGACCAGCACAGATCTGTGAGCCACAAGTCCATATTTTTAAAGTAACCAACATGCAAAGGCTCAAAAGCCATCTCAGAAGACAACAAGAGGTCAGTCCAAGCCTACTCTGTTACCAAAAGGGGCCATCCCATCCTTTCTCTTGATCCTGCTTCCACGTAATCACCCTGAATTTATTGCTGGTGTTTTGTGGCCCGTGGGGCACATTCAGTTATATCTCTATTCCAATGAAACCAAACCATTTAAATTTTGGAGGTTACATTTTTGGTTTGATGATTCCTGCAGAACTGCATGAATACTAATGCTTGCTCAACGCAGCAGGAGGGAACTGGCAGCTGGAGGAGGTCAAGCTAAAAACCCCCTTGAGAGGATGAACCCAGTTATGAAACTGCACCTTGATATTCCCAAAAATGCCTTTATTCTGTGTAGTAAAGCTTTGAAACGTTGTGCATGGCAATCTCATATCCACAGGAAATGTCAACTAAATAATTTCTAAAGAACAAGAGATTTTAACAGAGAGATTAAATCATTACATCTTTCATTAAAGGAGTGATATTTTGACCTGGATCACCTCATATCAGAGCCAGGCATAAAACCTACAGCTACAGATTCAAATTCAGGAAGTATTTAAATTTTTATGCAGCTTGATTGCTGTCAAACACTGGTAATGTTCGATGGACATATTAGCTGATTTTGTTTGTGCAACAGCTGTTTAAACTCCCTGTGGGATGATCAAAATAAATGCAAGGACCACTATAATTTCCTGAAGTGCAGTGAAAAAGTACAAGTAATATCTCGTGGAAAATCTTTGCTTCCCAGCCTGAACTGTGCTGTGGACAAAGAATAATAGAATAGTTGCTGCAGCATGCTCAAGATTTCTGTAGTCTGAGAGCAGCTTTGAAATACCACTTTTGAGCTATCAAACAAAATGTTTAAAGTAAGTTTTCTTTGTTGTTGTAAGCACAAAATGCTTTGGTCCCTGTATTCCATAACAAGCTAGCTCCAGTTTTATCTGATGGGGTTCAGTAGCTAAATTTTCAGTAGCTAAATTGCAAACTGATAAAGTTATTAACTTGCTTCCTGGGGTGTAATGGTGAACCTAAAAAAATAAACTTCTAAATTCAACACCAAGTTGTTCTAGGCCGGTCCACTTTTCTGTTGCTCAAATACAAGTACATAAGTTTATGTAGCCAGCTCAGCCCTCAGTAACACCATCATTTTGTCAACCAATTCTTTAGAATAATACTAAAAATGAATCCCATAGCCAAAGTTCACTGGCCACATTCCTGGAGAATATTCTATATTCTGCGTGAGCTAAAAACACAGAAGAGTAGAACAATATATAACTTAATGTAAATAAAGTAACCAGATTTTATTTTATTAATGAACTGCAGAGTTTAAAAAAAATGTATTCAAGGCCTTATTATTGTTTACATAAATTAATATAGAATGTAGATCTATGTAATCAAAGTGCACAAAGCAAGAAATGAGACCCAAAATCAGAAAGGACAAGATTTATTACTGAGATCAAATTGAAAGCACAATCCAGCAAATCTGGCTATATCTTTTCTGCGTTGCCCCACAACAAAAAGTATTTTTAAAAAGGTCAATCAAATAAAACCCTTTTGATCTCTTCAGCTGGGAACTCCTTGTACAGTTTTAACAGACAAATGACGAATACCAGCATTACCTTTAGAGTTAACCAGGTCCTTGAAATGCATGACCTCTGATAATTTTACCAGTGTTTGCCTATTCCTGTTTTGAAAAACACCTGTAGACCTTCTGATATGATTTTTCTTTGGTTCAAACTAATGATCCAGCTCTGTAAAAATTTTCCTGTAACATACACTTGTACAGTGGCTATAGATCTCCCTGAATCAAGATAAATGTTTTACAGCGCCTGTGTCTAAGCTGCAAATTCTTTTGAGAACTGGCAGAGTCAGGGACTTCATAGCAGCCAAGCAGAGCAGGCAGATCTCCTGATCACTGAAATCAGATTTGCATGTCTGGATCGGCAGTGTAAAAGCAAAGCAGCTAAAAAAAGACAGTGAGTCAGGGGGTGCTACAGTCTCCGTGATATACAGTGAGTTACCTTTTCATACAAGGATCATCTCAGTGAAGATTGCTTATTTGAGTTATTTACTGCTTGGACTAGCTGAGTGGCTGTAATCCAGGATCAAGTGTGTTGGACTCCAGCGGACAGTGATGTATTAGAATCATGTGAGAGGAGAACAAACCTCTGCCCCTTCCCACCATATTCAGCTTCAGGTTTACATATAAAGGGGGCAGTAAATAAACAAAGCAGGTGGAAAGAAGGGGCCACCGTACTGATAAGCACATCAGCTTTTAGCTTGGTGCTAGCAGGACAAATGCAAATTCATGTCCTTTTTTTCCTTGGGAATCAGGGGAATAATTTCCCTCTAAGTCAATACTTTGACAAGGCTCAGAATTTCCTTAACGTGGTCCCTCCCCAGCAGGATTTGTGACTTTCTGTCCACTGGGGATCTGTGCCTTCACCTCTGCAGGATCCCCAGCTTGGTCAGGAATCATGTGCAATACCTGAAAGCAGAGCTGGTCCTGTTTATCAGTTCAGTCATTTCCTCAGATTTCCCTGGCAATTCCTTCAGCTCTGCAGTTCATCTTTCCAAGTACCTTTGCCCCTTTGGGTCCCACATGGTTCAGTGCTTACTGATTTGCTTGGAAGGTTTTGACTTGGGTCCTCACAGAACAGACCAGATATTCAGAAATCTCTCTAGATTTCTTGTAAATGAACACGTGCCTCCTTCCAACCTCAATTTCCATTAATTTGGCAATGCCTCTTGCTGTATCCCTTTGCCAGTTCCAATTTCGCATTTCAAAGACTCTGCATGTACTCCCTGCTTTTCTCCAGAAACTGTTTAACCGTAATTTGATTTTAGGTTTGAAGGGATTTTGTTTGGCAATTTTGATTTGGTGATTCTAATTTTTTATCCGCAGTTTTCTCTTATCCCAGGCCCTTTTAGAAGGAGTCCCACCTACAATGTGAATTTTAAGATCTCATTATACTGCTGACTGTCCCACTTTCATCTAATTGCCTTCAACTTGATCCCTACGCTCTGCAACTCAGTCGAATTCTATATTTAAATGTGTATTTTAATGCCCTTTAACATGTTGGGGTAAACTTTATCACCTTTTTTTTTTTTTTTTTTTTTGTACTTCTCTCTTTTCGACTGGCTTGTCAGTACCACTACAGAGGCTGTCAGGACCTACACAAAGCACATGCATGTTGTGAATTAATATTTATAAAGACAGGCAGTGGGATGTGATTTTCATGAAGAAGGTTTCATGCTAAACACTAAGTGTTTTTGTGTTAAATTGTTCATCAACAAAGAGCTAGTGCATCAAGGAATGACCTTTACTTGCTCATCTGTGCCATCAGTCTTAATTTAGAAATCCAGCAGTGCCCTTAAACAGGATAATTATGAAGTTAAGCTCACACATAAATCTTCAGTGTAAAAATGAAGCATATGGGCTGAGGGATATTTTAGCTTTCAGTTTTCGTTCTATAGCATTTTGTTAGGCTAACAAGAAGAAACCGAGGAGCAGCTTGTCAATTCAGGGGGCATCATCTTGAGTCCTTTCTTGAATTCAAATCAAGGCCAAAAAATCTGGGACAGAAATACCGCACACTATTTCCTTAATTTTGCAAAAATCTGAGTGCGGGTCTAGGGAGGTCTCACTGCCTTCTTCTTGTGCTGTAGAGAGCCTGGGACTGAAACGTGACAGCGGTTTATGAGCAACCTCAGCTCCCATCTCCCAGTGCCTGTTCTGGGATTCCCGTATCCATCCTTGAGGAGTGAACTCTGATTATGCTTCCCTACAGAAATACGCTTCCCTGAGAGAGGGGACCTAGAAGCAAATGGGACTTCTTGAATAGTACTTAAATGTAACTTTTGGTGTTTCTACCCTGCAAGGATGAGATTGTTGCTTGTGAAGCAGCTCCTTAAATACGCATTACTCCTAAAAATGCGCTGCACCAAGGGCAGTGAGGATGTGTCAAAGCACGAGCGACGTGTCCAAGGAATCACTGCAGGTGCAAACGCTGCCACTCCCTCAATCTTTCTCAGCTGCCCGGTATTCAGTCAATGATTCTCATTTTCGGGTCTGTGGCTTTTCTCCTTGTCCAAAAGGATCTCTCCACCCTCTTGTGATGAGACTCAGAAATCATTGCAGAAGTGGTGTTTCACCCACAGGCACAGCATTTTCACACATGGGTACTGCTGCAGCTCTTTCTTTCAGCTCCCTTTCCCCCTCAGTAAGCTTGAAGAAGTTTAGTTTTACCTTGCAGACTCTGCCTGAGTTGGTTACAGAGCACTGGGCAAATATTAGTGACAGAGTGACTCTGAGCTGATGCCTTTGAAATTGCTTTTCACTGTAGAAACGTTCTCTTTTCATCCCAGAATGAGTGATATCCCCCCTCCCCAGCTGAACCAGTAACACCAGTACAATCACGCTTTCACTGATTGTCTATTCCTAGGACTGGGAAAGGCTTCATTCTGCAAGGGAACACAAACACAGGCACCATTTAACTCATTAATGCAAATTCCATCAGATTCTGCAGAGAGTCTGTGCTCCATCTGCAGATGCAGCTGATCGTGCTGTCCTGCACGGGTCTGCCAGCTCCCCCTTTCAGACAGCAGATCTAATCAGCGAAAATAAATTGCTCAGGAATTAGCACCGCAGGAAAAGCTGGCTCAAAAATGGATCAGTTTTATTGTTTCAGAAAGTTCGTGAGTGTATCATTTTCCCCCAACAGGCCCATCTCTCAGGGAGATATTAATTGTAATGGAACAGGCTCAGTCATTCATATCTTTATAAGATGGGCAGGCTTATCGCCGTGTGAGATGGGTAAAAGAGGCGAGCTATGCAATCTGTGAAGGGTCGTCCATCATCATGTGCTGGGTAACCTTCACATGCGTGCCCAAATGTCTTTGAGGGCTTTTCTCCCACAACTTGTGATAAATGCTGGAATATTGATTTTCATAAGCTGGTTACTGAAGACAGAGAGCAAATTCCAAAACAGGAATTGAGCACTTGCTAGAGAGAGAAAACGTCAACCTTTTGGGGGGCGCGGGGGGTGGGGGGGGCTGGAATTAAAATTGCCCACAAAAGAGAGGAAAAGAGAGTTAGATGTAGCAATGTCATTATAAGAAGGTTGTAAATGCCTTGGAGGAAAAAGGTGCTTTATTTTAGGAGTACTAAATTAAGCAAAGGATGTAAGAGGAAAATCTCTTTAGTACTGAAGTCTGTGGGTTTTCTCCAGCCCATAATATAAATAGGGACCCAGCCTGCTAAAAAAAGATATCTGCTACAAGGATGACATTTCTTCCCTCTGATTTTTGTGTAGCAAGTGTCTGCAGCATCATTTAATACAACAACAAGTTGTTTGCTGAAGATTCATACTCTTTTAAAGAGGGCCCTCTAGGCATATTTGGAAAAGTTCCACAATCTGATTGCTGGTTTCTCCTTTTCCTCCAGAAACAGAGGGATCCTGAATGCTGACAATCATTGCATTCAGAAAAGAAACTGATTTAGTTAAACAAAACAGAACACAGGGAGATACTGAGATTGCAGAAAAACAAGGGCTTGGGACCTGAAGGTGTCCACAAGACTTATACCCCACTTCTTTGCTCAAACATCTGTGTGTTGCTTTGTAATTTTTACAGAAAACAGGGAATAAGCATTGATACAAACACCCTCATTTTATATGACTCTCAATTTCAGAAGCAGACAGGAGAATTACCTGCTCGTTGTCTTCCATTCTCATGTTTATAACTTAAGAGGTCTGTTACCCAGTGAGATATCAGAAAGAATAACATGGCGTGCAGGTGACCAATTCCTCATCAAAACCAAGGCCCATGAAGGTTGGTGGTGTTCAGCATCTGCAGTCACTGCTGCTCTCCCGGCTGTGCAAAACCTGTCTTTGCTACTCCACCAGCCACACTTGGCTGAACTTCCCTCCTCCTGTGTCTTCCAGAAAACCAAGGTGAGATTTCACACAACATTGATCCCAAAATCAGAGGGGACCTGTTTTGTTAAAGCCTCACGCAGAGCCTGCTGACACCAATAGAAAGATTTCTTTTGATTTTGACGGATTTTGTATTTCATCTCCAACATACCCACAGAGACATCTTGTCTTCCTCTTCTGGCAGTTCCTGGCTCAAGAAACATCTTCAGCGTTACTACTCTTTAAATATCAGAGAAACCTATTCTCACAAAAGTTCCAAAATCTCAGAGGTATTCGTTCCAAGTAAACTCTTGGCTGGCTCTTTCTAGTACCAATTCTAACTGTTGGGGTTTACGCAATGCATTAAATTTCTCATTTCTTGTCATTACAATGGCTTTCTTTTTTTATTTTCTGCTCACTATGTATATATTGTTTAGAAGATAATACTTTAATCTTTCCCTCATTTCTAACACTTCAGTCATGCTTATCCAGCACAAACCTGATTTAATTTCTTTGCAAGGGCCACAGGGAAATTGAAGAAGTGCTGTTCATTAGCCTGTCTTGTAATTATGTTTCCAACTCTGTTTTCTAAAATAGCTCTTAGATGCCTCTGGTTCTGGGACTGTTTTGAATCTGATCAGTGTCTCGTTACCTGATGTGTTTTTAAACCGCTGAAACAGATAAATTAACCTAACTTGGGGACTACTCGCTGTGTGTGCAGTAATCTTAACCAGGAAAAGCGTGGGGCAATGCACCCAGGGGTGTATCAGTTCCAGAGTGGGTTTGATTTCTTGGCGCTTTGTGATACCATTGCTACCTCAGAACAATCCATGCAGATTCATCCACTTTTAATAACAATGCTTAGTTCCACGGCACCCATCACAAGGACAGTACATACTTGATTATATTGGTAATGTATGCATTTTCTAATAACATTTGAAAGAGCTAAGGACTGACTGGCTAATTTTGTGGTCTACGAGGGAGACTGAGGTATTTTTCTTAAACTGGCCCAAATTTCCAGACTTCCCTTTGTACATAACCCCTTGGAAAAGGGTTCTATTCCCCGCTGAGGAGCAAATCCAACTTAGAAGAGTGCACCAGGGCACAAATTCCTGAAATCTGCAGAGCTGCATGAGGAGATGAAAAGCACGAGCAGTAAAACCCCTTGTGCTGTAAGAAAGAGTTCATTGCTGCCCGGAGAACTTCGGACTACAGGAAAGGGATAAGGAAATAACTCTCGAGGGAAAGAAAATCTGACCTCTTGATCTTCCTTCTCCTGGGCTGATGGAGAATCCTCTCAGTCAGTGCCATGAGGGACCTGAGAAATACTTCAGCCTGGCATCCCTCAGGTCTCCACTTGCCATGACACAGCCATGGGTATAATCAATTATATACGGTCACTAGATCACTGTCAATTTCTCTGTTTTCAAAAGAATTGTCTTTGCTCTCTGGATCTGTACAGTCTGTGCAACGCTAAAAATGAGGAAGGAGGCAGGGACTGGCTCAGTCCCTACATTTTTCTTGAAGCAGTCATCAAAATTGACATTTATTTGTCTCCCTTCGTGCTACTTTCTGTAATGGCAAATCTTCAGCCATCAGAAACTGGACTGAAAACAATATTGCATTCTGTCTTGAGGTAAATTTGTCAGATTAATGCCACCTATAAAAGAAATAGTGTCTCCTTAAATTGCTGACTCCAGGCTTTGTACAAAATGCAGCTCCACAAGCAGCCCCGAGTTTTGGTGGCTGTTGGTGCAGCATAAATGCCTGGTTCAGGGAGTATCTGCCAGGACTTGCAAACACTGTCTTTGCAACTGCTTCAGCAATCAATAAGTGGTATCATTTGGATTATGTTTTCTCCTCCGCCTCATCTGACCCAAACTCTCTGACATCAGGAAATTGTGGGCAAAAGAGCAGAGTGAATTAGGTGTATCCTATTTCTTTTTTTTCTGCTGGAGCTTTTCCACTGCACATCTGATTCAATATTCCCTCTATTTCTGAGATGTATCTCAAACTCAAATCTCTGCCTTGCCCTGAGAGCACTCCAACCCCTAGGCTGTAAACTTAATTGTGGATATCTTCATTTCATTCCAAATCAGCAAGTACTTAATTAGTTTTACGAATCCCTGCAGCTATTTCAAAGTTCTCTGCAGTGTTTACCTATAACCCTCTGAGAGCACTTTCTTGGACTATAAGGAATATGGTTTAGACCCTTTTCCACAGGAGTTAGAGGAAGATCTTCTCTCATACCTCAAAGAAGTCTATTAAGAAATATCCTCATAAGCAAAGACCTCTTTACACACCTTAATGAGTAAACCACACAGAAAAAATTGCTCAAGTGTTCGCAATCATGAATGCTGAAAGAATTTATGTTCATCACAGATAACAATTCCGTAAAAGCAAAGCCTGATGAAGGACAACGACTGAAACACAAGGATGGATGCAACAGAGATGATGTGAATAACCTGTTCAGCCCCTCAAGACTCCTTGCCTGTGGCTAGAACTCGTCACTTTTTTCCCTGGGACTGTCCTTACTCTCTTGCTCTTGGCAAAGTCTGTGGTTTCATCCTGATGTTAATATATTTGATACATTACTCAAGTACTTTTGGAAAGGTACGGTCACAAACCTATCAGTAGCAGTAGCTGCAATTTTTCCATGCACTGTTTCGAGAGATCCACGAAAAGTCTGCACCAACAGCTTCAAGGTGAAACACTACGCCATCCTCACTAGATTTTCACCTGTTGCAGTCATTTGCAGTTTAAAAGAATCTTGAAACTGAGAGAATTAAAAATCATCCCTCTGCCTATGAAAGGCTGATGGGAAATTATATTCATTCTGTATCAGAAGGCACTGTGCTGTGCTAAGAACCACTCTCTTACCGCTAAAAATGGAAGGTTTCTCCCCAGATTTGAGTGAGAGTTTTACTCCTTGCATGTGGAGCAAAGGAGCATTAAATCTGTTTGTGGCCAATGCCAGGACAAAGGGCTGGAGGTGCTGCTGTCACCCTGCTACACTGAGAGATGAAACAGCTTCATCAACGCTCCTGGCTTTGGGGAACACGAGGGAAGAACCTGCTGACGTTTGCAGAACAGCAAGAATTCCCTTTAATATCTTGTATATTTGTCAAACAAGTAATTAAGCTGTTTTGTAAATGTGCTGTAACAACAATAAATACTCTGTGGAAGGACTCGGGTACTGAGTGTTGTGCGTGGCTGGGAACGGGCTGACTTGGTGAGATACAGTAATTTGTGGATTAAGTCTCTAGAATTCTGTCAGCATAAAAAGACTGGCAGCTCTGGAATTTATGTCCTCACGTGTGAAAATAGAACAGTGGCTTTTACATTCTGCCTTCACAGCCACGTTTTTCCTGTGTTTTTTGGAAGGCAATCTAAATATTTCAGAGGTTATTCACATTCCATAAGCTCCATGCAGCTCCTGTTGATTTATTGGGAGGCTAACTCCTCTGACTGTGTTCTCAGGGATACATTTCCAAATATGTGATATGCTTGAATCCAACTTATGTTTTGAAAAGGAGAGACTTTTTCCAAACAAGGATCTAACAACGCTCATTTGAGAAAACAAGGCAGGAGTCTATAGGCCCTGCAGGGATTCAGAATTGGATGGATGTAGATGCCTCTCTAGATGAAACTGAATTTACTGAAACAAAACTATGGATGGAGCCCGTGGAAAATTCCTGGTGTCTGGTATAAAAGCCTGCCTGGATATGATTTAGCAGATAGGGAAGAAAAGGGCTCCATGCGAAACCAGTTGATTAAAAGTCATTCGTAACGTGATAGAGATCTGAATTAATGAAATAATGCCTGAAGTGTGAGAGCTGTTAATACCACTTTAAACAAAAGCATCATATAAAATATTCATTAGCACACAGAAAATTAAAATAAGATAGCATCTAATTAATCTGTTAAGCCTCTAAATAACTAATTAATCTCATTAATAAAGTCAACATTTGAAGATAGATAAAAGATATTAATGGCAATTGTTTTCCCTTCTATGTTTAGGGACAGCTGTGAAGTCATAGGACACTTAGATATTTTAAAAGATCAACTTTTCCCTGTGTTTGGATATTTCCGGGATATCTTCATGAAGAAGAAGCTGAGAGCAGCAGCTGGAAACACAAGGAGGGAGCAAAGCTGCAGGGCAGCACAGCCGTAACAAGCTCAGTTTTCCTATGGATTTATTCCCTTACTATTGACAGCTCTGGAGCCAAAGATACAGCTCGGAGCTTATCAAAGCAAATTGGTTTTCATATTTTCCTTCTTCTGTATGTTTAACAGTGATTATTTACCAATTTTTCTGTCTAAATTTCAGTAGTGCTACGATCCCAAATGATTGAGGCCCGTGGTCTTTCCATGCAGTCCAGTCAGAAATGAGACATGAGTTAACAGTCCTAAACGTTGTGTAGGCTGGGCTGGTTCCTTCTGCTCTTTCCTTACTGATTGTAAGGAAAGGAAATATCAGAGCTCCATTTAAAAACCTTTTTTGGTAAGGAATTTAAAAGTTAGCCATAAAATGCAGTGGGTATTGAAGCAATACATCACAAATCAGCTTAATGAGGTGCCATAAATATGGATGTACCTTGTAAAGGCCCAGTGATTACCTCTTTCAAAAGCAGCTCTGTACTGATATCGTGGAAGAGAAACTGTTGAACCTAGGGATGATTTAAAAACCAGATTCAGCATCAAACTTTCAGTGTATTTTTACCCATTAGCATTTTCACAGACTTTATTCCAGTTTGCCATTCACTGAGTCCTTACAAGGAAAGGACTGCCTTAGGCAAGAAACTTCAGAGTTTTCGTGATTTTTCAACATTTTTTAACTCCTCAAAGATACTGATTTGGCAAAACAGAGGGCAGTTAAAATATTTCACAATTCAAAATTCTTCGTAACCATTCCTTCCTTATAATTATCCCTAAAACTGCTTGGTGTTCACTGTATGCCTTAAAAGAGCCCTCGTTAAAGTTCAGATCCTGTTTCATTCCGGGGAGAAAGGAAAGGAGACCATTCTCTTAGGTGGAATCCAAAATTAATGCCAGAATTTGCCCTCATTTACTATGGTTTAAATACACTCAGTCATTTCATTATCTCCAGGGGTGGAAGTCATGTCCTACTTTGCTCTGGATGGAATTAATTCCCACTCAGCCTGGGAAGTGGTTTGGCTTCTTTGAATGTGCTGTACCTGAAGCTAAAGCAAAAAGCAGAAATGTGGTTGTGACCCTAAGAGTCAGAGGCTCAGGAAATAATCAAGTCCCACCAAAATGGTTTTATTCTGCTGCAAAAAAAAAAAAAAAAAAAAAAAAAGGTCCTGTACATTTAATCTTGAGATATATCAACCCTTTCAATACAAATAAAATTTCAAGTCATATATTAATAATGCCTTCCTTCAGAGGAATTATTAACTGACCTAATTATCCAGGAGTTAATTTGCTTTTTTTGGATCAAAGCCTTAGAAATTTTGACACACCTCTCTCTGTAGGAAGAAAACCTGGATTAGCTAATGTACCCTTTTTCTATTAAAAATATAGCCATTAAGGCATTTAAATTAAACATGATTAGTCAGCTCTGATTTAAACCTCGGCATTTGCAGAGCTTTAATTATAGTACAGAATGTGAAACTCATATGCGAGTTTTGTTAGTGCTGCAGTGCTCAGTGGCCAGAAGTGTCAAAACCCATGGAATGAACCTCTCTCCACGTGCAAATACCCCAGGAAAATAAACCAGGAACAAATTCAACAAATGAAATTGTCTCATTACTGATCTGTTATGCAGTTAAAACAAAGTGGAACCTCTCTCATGCCAGCAAATCTGTTCTCCTCTCCCCAGCAAGGGAATATTTTCTGCCTCTCTAAAATTGCACCCGTTCCAAAGGCTAAACTCAGGCAAACTCTAACAAGGCCTAAAGAATCAAAGATGAAAAATGTTTCTTAGAAAGCTCCATCTGTTATCAGTCTACAAGAGGACTTGTAATTTGTGAAAAACACAAGAGTGCTGTCTGAAAGGGGGCTGCTTATGCTCATCTGCTACATGTTTCCAAACACTTGCTGAAAGCGTTTCGCTTTAATCTGGGAGGAAATCACTGAAGTGTTCTGGGCTGCCCTTTAAAAGCGGTGATGCTTGTGACAGAGAAAAACAGAGACTCATCTTTTAACTACTCATTGCTACCCAGCAGCTGGAGTGAGAAAACCCAAATATACAGGACAAAGAAACTAAGATATGTTATTTCTAGTGGGAGATTAAAAAAAAAAAAAAAAAAAAAAA
>VZRN01002341.1:125061-158746 GCA_013397935.1 Dasyornis broadbenti
AAAAAAAAAAAAATCAAAAAAGAAAAAAGTTTTCGGAAAATATCAGTAGAATTTAAAGATGCATTGAAAACTAATTAATGTGGAATGCAGCTCTCTGCTGCCAGCCAAGAGCTTCCCAAGACAGGTGTCATCAAAAGGAGAACAAATACTTTGAGACAGGGGACTGAGATGAGCCACCAGGGTGGCAATGGATGAGTGTAATCCAAGAGTTGGAATGAACTGATCTGGAAAGAATCCATGAAAACCTGTAGGGAAATACTAAGATGTAGACAAGGAGAAACACCTAGAACAAGGGCAGCTTTTCAAAAACTTTTCTTCGTGTGCAATGAGCCACTGTCTGAACTAAATTGTTTAAAAGATTATTTTTTACAAGTCAGTTTAATCAGCCACTTCCACAACTTCCTAAAAGCAGGGATGCCTCAATGCTCATAAATGCTCATAAATAATATGAGTAGCCTAATATAATTGAGTTTACTGGTTTGACAGAGGAGAGAGAAAATACATTATCCAATGTATTTATGGCAACCCAATTGCACCCAGGGAGGGGTTATGGCAAAAAGGCTTTTTAACAGGGGTCTAAAGCTGTAATCAGAGCTGAAACATCTGTGCCGTGTTTGTTCCCTCAGGTATATCAGTTTTACATTAACATTTACAATTTCGTTAGCTTCACTGGCACAGATTTAGGAGGAACAAGGGTTTCTTGGCGTTTAAATATAAAACACACCGCATGGGGAAGATCTCTCTGTGCAACTCTTAAATATTTCACTGCATCTGAAAAGCTTAGAACCCTCCTGCCCAAGAACGAGGCGCGGTTTAAACCTGACGGTACAACCTGCAGTCTCCTGTGTCCTTGTGTCCTGACCAGCCCTTCTGGTGCCCAAGTGCAGACTGAGTGGAGCCAACAGAAACGCTGTGTGCCAGGGAGATATTTGGGTTTTACTGTTTCCACCTTGCTACGATTTTGCTGACATTTGTGTAACTACCTCTTATTTCCTCTGGTAAAAGGATACAGAACTGCGTGGAACAGATAGTTAGGAAGCCTCCAAATTAGGGCACAATCCTCTCAAATCAAGCAAAAGTCTCACCTTACTCATTTTAGGCTGCACACTTCAGCGGCACCTTATAAATATTTATGAAGTTCATTAGCGGACGTATCATATTTGAGCCTTAATTGTTTAAGGACATTAAAACTTAATTTTAATAGAGGTCGTATGGCTTCTGAATTCCTAGTGTACCAGCTCCAGACCTTTAAAACTTAATGGCAATGATGGGGTTTCCATCATGGGGTCAGAGGCACTGGCAATGTAATTTTCCAGACCCATCTAAAATACCATTCATTTTGTCCCGTGCATATAAAGCGATCTGAGTTATCAGAGTCACGGTTTGTTTAACTCAGGGCAAATCCTTTAGACTTTCATCTTCTATTCCTCAAATAAACTTCTCAAGCTGACAAAAGCAATTAAACTAGAACAACACGAAGTCACATTGGGAAACCATGTTGAAAAATCACAAAAGAGCTTAATATTCCCTCCTAGTAATGGTTTCATTAAACACCCCTAAGCACTGTTCTGTTTTATTGTACACGTTAGGGAACTTATCCTGCCTGATTCCAACCCAAAAGCCATTTTGCCATTTGTGTCATTTTATGTTTACAGAACTCTCCTACTCGATTTAGCTGCATTTGCTGCTCTTGAAAGTCAGTGGATTCTCTTCAAGTCTTCCTGGGAAAACAGGTTTGCTGTGGTTTGTTTCTTCAGCTGGAGTAGGTGGAAGAAATTTTGATGCACTTGCTCTGTTTCATTTCTGCCGCCAGTCACATTACACACATTCTCTGACTACTTTGGAAAGCTTTTATTGCCGCTGGATGAAAGAGTTTTAGAGGTGCTGCTCCTTCAAGGTGCAGTTCCCACAACAGTAAAACAATAGATAGTTCTTTCTACCTATTTTTGCTGTTTTGCAGCACAAAGAGGGACAAAGTTTAGCAAACACTTATTTCAGTCAAGAGTTTCATGAGGAAACCCTCCCAAATGGATTCCCTCACCCTTAAAAGAAGCCAGAACGTTTATCATGTGATGTTCCAGCTGTGTGCCGCAGTTTTGCAGAATTCTGCACTAGGTAGGAATATATCCCTACTGGGACAGCCAGATTTTAAAATCCCTTTGCACTCTTCTTGGAAAGCAGAACTTGCTCTTCTTTCTAAGAAGAAATCCCTCCCATGCTCTTAGTCAACTTTTTTCTGGACAAATTCTTATTGAAATAAAATGTGTGTCCTTTGAACCTTTGAAGATCTGCGGGTCTTTAAATAATCTGTGAAAATCTGAAAATTTAAATCTGCGGTAAGAATGAGGCTGTGATTGAAACGCAGCTATGGCAGAAATAGAGTTGACACTGAGGTTGTGAATTCTGAAGAACAGTTGTATATTAACACACTAATATTAATTAGTCCATTACTAATTAAGTAATATACAGACATTAAAATAATATTGGTAAATTAAACAGTGTCTGAATACACGGAGGAGGTAGAGAAAACTCGTGAGCAGCCAGAATAATGACAAATCTGGCAGAGAGCAGCTCAGGTAGGTAGAATGACAGGTAGGTATTGCATGATTAAAAACAAAGTTAAATTTTCAGGGAATTCTTTCCACTTCTTCATATAATTAATTTAAATTGTAATAAAACTTTAAAAATACAAGATTTCGGTTACAGTGTTTTCTAGATGAAGCAATCTCATTTTCAGTTTAAAGCTGTGTTATAATTTAGAAAGTGACAAAATGAAGAGTCAAAAATGTAGACGTGTCTGTTTAGTTTAAAATCTGTTTCTTGATTTTTTAAAGCAAAACTATTATGCCCGAATGGGTGACTCCACTACTGATACAAATGCAGTCCTGACCCAGAACTGAAAGCCTATCAGGGTACGCTTCAAGGTTCTAGGAACTGTATAAAACTCACAAAAATATTTTATAACCATCCTCTACTGACTGGTTTCATCCTCTTTCTGTGACTGTGATTTCTGTGTCTGCAAAAGACTGAGTACAAGTCAACGGAGTAACGGCAAATGGTTTCTCCAAGTCGTAATAACCTTTCTGAATTTTATAATAGGTGTCTGATATGTTTTAGCTGATCCTGTACAGATTTGTGTATTTGTGTCTGTCTCACACACTGCACAGGCATTTCAGGGCCATTAACCTTTGGGAAGGCGTGAACAAGGATTCTCAGGAAGGAGAAATCCAGGTGAAAAAGCAAAAGCAGTGACTGAGCTGAGGCACTGGAGCTGAGCCCTGTGCCAGAGCACAGATTTCACAGATAACCAATTTTATTTCTCCCCAGAGCCGGTAATTGTTGTGCCACAGCAGTGCCTGTTTTGAAACGAGGTAAATCTCATCCCCCCTTGTAGATGGCCCTACAGCAGCCTTGCTTCCCATCCTGAAGGGCCAGTGTAATTCAGAGTGAATTCTGGCTGACAGATAAGAAACAAAGCAAGACAGAGACCATCCTGAAAAGTAACAACCACGATTACTTTAATGGAGCATTAAAAAAAACAAAAAGTCTTCAGTCTTTATTATAATGGAGCTACTTCAATAAATGTATTTAGTGGTCGTATTTAAGTGAACTCTTAGGATCTGGCTGCATTTGGAAGTTTGCCAAAACAGCTAGTCAAGAATAATTACCATGCTAGGCTCTCTAATTGAGCTTTAAAATGTCTTTTTCCTATTTAGTATAACTTATGCTGGAATTATGCCTGAAGAGCTGTTTTGGAAGAATTCTGGGAGTAGATAAATCTCTATCATTATGAAAGAAACACACAATGTGAAAACACAAGGACCAGGAAAAGATCATCCATCCCAGAAAGGAAATTTCAACTTTGTACTAGAGAGTCAAATATGAATTGTGAGTTAAAAGAAAAACTGAGATGTGGTATTTCACACATCTCAAGTCTCTAAAGAAGTTCTTAAAACCTACAAGTTTTGATTTAACCACATTTATAGGATTTCATTAATGCTTGGTAATTCCCTTAAGATGACTTGGCTTTCACTTTGTGTGCAATTCCATTCATTCAGTGTGGCTGCTAAAGTTCATTTCTTGGAATGTGTTAAATCAGATAAGGGTGGAATTCTGTAAATGTTTTGAGTGCTCTGTCCCTGTTGCTAATTTTATCAACTCCTAAATGCGTTTGGGGAGTTTTATAAAATAGTGCAGAGGTGTCGCAGACTATGTCGGTGTGGCTGCTCCTTCAGTTCGGGGCAATAACTCATGGCAGCTTTAGCAAGTTGTGTCCTCTCAAACACACATTACACGCCATTATACACACAGCTGGGTTTGATGCTTTGCAGGACACTAATTGACCTAGCTCTACAAAAAGGTAACCAGTAGGAATTCTGCGGGTGTGTGTCCCTTTTGATGGAGAAGCACTGGATCATTTAAGACTGAAGGAATCTAATGCATAAAAGGCCATTTTGGAAAGAATAGTGACACTGACAAAGGCCAAGCAAGTGCTGTCACTGTCTTCTAGCAGTCCTCTAAAGCTCTGAAATAAAAATGTGACCCATTTCCTTATTATTCTGCATATGTTTTCCTTTTCCCTTCAGGAAAATCAAGCCCTGATGAACAGCCAGAATGAGAAAGAGAAGGTTTTTTTAGAAAATATGGGACTCATTTCCAGCAGCTGGGTCTCTGCTAAACATGACCAGCCCCAAAATGCTGCCCCATCTGCAAACTGGGTGTGAGGAGCTCAGTTCATCCCAAAATACACTGCATTACTGCAGCGCTACATCTCTAACACAACTCTAGATTAGCCTTGGTTCCTGTTTCTGGTTTTTGTCATACTGCAATGAAACTATGCGGCAGCAGCCTCCACCACGCAAAGGGATATTCTCAGCCAGTATAAATCAGGGTTATTTCACAAAAGGCAATGAACTGAAGCTGGTTTATGTCTCCTACAGCTGTACATCAAAACAGTATTAGCGTGAAACCTGCTGCATGGAGCTGTTTAGAGTTATTTGTGAAGTTCCTAATCCCCAGAAGCTTCTTTGCTGGTTATTAATCACAACGCACTTGTTATCCTGATCTGCTAATAGAGCTGCTGGGTAAAGATTGCAATCCTGGTGCAGAATTCTGCCCTGCCTTTCCATATTGTGTGTTGTTTCATTAGTTAGCTTCACAGCAATTAAGGGAAGTCAAACAAACCCCACTTCAATGGTCGATCAACACAAAAAGCATTGGAAATCCTGTGACGCACTGAGGTTCTAATAAACCTTCATTTATATATCTGCGAATGTGTGACTGCAGATGTTCGACTGATCATCACTTGTTTTGACAACTCTTAATGTTCACTCACACACAAGGAAATTCAAATTTTTCGGATTTCCCCCTTTTTAAAAATCTAGCTCATCTTGGGAATGAGACCAGAACGTTCTGGTCATTCTTGTCGCTGCTCGTGTTCGTAAAATGCCAGATCACCACAAACTATAATGATGGTTATGTCTACTGACTGAAAATTAACTTTGGAGATATCTTTGCATATTACATAGTTTACAGAATTTGACCCTCAAATTTCAGTGTCATCACAAGAAGTTGCATTTTGTGAGTTTGCAATCATTGCCAGGCAAATGCACTCTCAAGTACTGGAGAGGGACATTTATTCTCTGACTCGTGAAGATATTTCCCTATGAAACCCCAATATCTTTCATCATTCTCCCACAATGCTGGACTGGTTGGAATTTGAAATTTCTTCCTTCTAAATGGGATGTTCCTTTCATACCCATGTAACTCTGTGGTTTCTAATAGTAAAGATAACCTGAGAATATTATGGTGTAACGAGGTCCAACAAAAAGACACTCAACTTGAAAATAATACTGAATTAACAGAAGCTATTCTCTTAGATCCTTCCTCTTTTTACCACTAATTTTTCCATTGCTGGCCTGTCTTCATTTCAGAGCTGATATAACAATGTGTTAAGGATACTACTAAATTCTCACATTTTACCTGTTATATAACATTAGAGCATTGTTTTTATATGTTATCAACTACTGTGTGATAATAATCTGAGCCTTCCTGCAAAGATTTTCACATGAAGTCAGAGGACATAATAGACTGTAATTTTAAAAATATAGTAAGTAATAGGAAGAGTAATGTTTCAATATTTCAATCCATTACATTAGGTTGGCTGGTTTGGAGAACAAACTCTTTTCTTGCAATTGGTTCATTCTTCTTTCTTTAATGCAAAGTATTTGCCTTTGCTCCTTGAAAGCTTTTATGCTGTCCTAATTTTGGCTGGGACGGATTTAATTTTCTTCCTAGGAGTAGGTGCGGTGTTGTGTTTTGAATTTAGTGTGAGGATGGTGTTGATAACACACTGATGTTTTAGAGGCAGTGTCAGAAAACAAAGCCATGAATTCTCCAGCTCACAGCTGATTCTCCATCACACCTGAGCTCCCATTTTTGTGCACAGTGAGGCCTTTGTGCCTTTGGAAGCTGTACCACACATGTAGAATAAAACCAGCCCGCTCACTCAGGTGTTACAGACCACAGAATACCAGGAAAGTGCTGAGAAGGTGAACATCTTATTTTGATGATGTGACAGTCATAAAGTCCTTTCCATGCTTCCTGAAGCCTGGGGATTGGTGTGCTGGCTAATCCGAAGGATGGATGTGCAAAGCAGCTTTCCTGTGGCACTGAGCTCTCGGGGTGACAGATTCATCTGGAACATTTCTGTGCCAGAAAGGGAAATTTTTCACTTTGACAGGCGGGAAGGCACGAGGATGTAGGAAACGGCAATGTTTACCTGACACAAATCTCTAAATGCAGTCACACGAGCACAGAGACGTGTCCTGGGCAGAGGCTGCAGGGGCCAAGGGGCCTGGAGGGGTCACAGAGCCCCCAGCCCTGCACCAGGACAGCACCATGGACAGTTCTGCCCATCCTTAGGGATCAGGGCTTCCCGATCCAGCAGCCTCACACCTTGGCCATCCAGTCTGTCCCAAAGCTGCCATCACCTCCCCACGAGAAAAGGGCTTTTTCTAATCATCAAACTTCAACTTTTCTTCCGGAATTTCACTGCTATTCATCATGAAGATGGAGAATAAACTATTCCTGTCCACCTTGCAGCACGAAGACTGGGGGAGTTGTTTCTTTAATAGGTTTGGAGGGGATTGTATGTTGGGAGATTCCTCGATTTTCTTTTCACAATAAAAGCACATCTGAAGTGGCTTATTTCCTGGCAGTTGTAGCTTATTTTGCAGCACAACCTGTATTATTTTTGCGTATTTGTTATTCTCCGTGGCATTTGCTCTTAGTAACCTGGATTTGTATTTTCATTGCCTGTTTCACCTCTTTTTACAGGCCAACAAGGAATTTATTAGCCTGTTTCCATCTCTTTTGCCAGGAACCTACAAACATTTATTGAGGAAATAATCTAATCACCTAAGTTCAGTCCTTTTCTTTTCAACATGGCCTGTTCCTGGTTCCTCACAGCCACTTAGCACTTTATAAAATTTGTACTACATCCTATCCTGCACAAGTCAGAACATAATTTCACAAATGATGCTGTGTCAGCTACTACAGCAAAAAGATGCTCAATTTTTTACTACAATTTCTTCAATCTTTGACATTATCAACGTTAATATCAAATAAAAAATGAGACTCTTCTAACCACCAGCTTTTTGTAGACTTTTATAACATCTTTCTCCTTTTCCCATTTTATATCTGTATTTAAGCCATGTCTCTTCTACAAATCCCATTCCAAATGTTCTTCTTCCATCTAATTCAAACCAAATGGCTGGTTTGGGCCTAATTACTTCTCCCTCAATTTCTTTAATAATGTATGGATTGCATTTGGTTTTTTGAGCTTCCTGCTCCCTCATGCATTCCTAAACAGAAGTGTAATAAAATATTTCCTGTTCTTAATGCAAAGTCCTGCTCCAGGCTCCTGATTTGAGAATATTAGGATGGAAAATATCCAAAACTCCCACTTCTCTGCAAGTAAACGGAAATTTCTAGGGCCTGAGGGTAGTGAAAGTGATACAATTTTGTTTATATAAGCAGCTGCCTTTAAATCAACATTTTATATCATATTTCTTCTTTCTTTTGAATCTTCTATTTGATCAAACACTTTAGTATTTTTGATGGGATTCCGCAAATAGTCACATGACATCAAATGGAGATGTGGTTGATACTGCCAGCATGAGATGAAGCATCACAGACTGAATTTCATTACTTTATAGCAAAAAGAAACTACTTTTACCTTATTCCCTCTACAAGCAAGACATTTAAGTGTAGTAAACTCTATGTTAATATTATAATAATTCAGAAAAAAAAGCTGATTAAAAGAAAGCCTATGCTCTTGTTAACAAGGTGAATATTGAAAAACCGCAGTGCAAATTGCAGGATGTCCCTCTCTGGATTTTGTGTGAGGACAGGTCAGTGAGATGTTCAACCAAAACCTATTAATCCATCTGTAGTTTATATTTTTTTCATTCCCCTATTTTATTTGATCTGGTGGTATATCTTTATATTTATATAGGTCTGTATAAAAATCAGAATTAGCTTGGATCTTTCTTAATATATTGATTTTGGGGACTGTACTCAGATCTGATTGGAGTGAGTTCTCGGCATTTTTTTCCAGGATATTTTCTGATTATTCCCTTCTCCCCATCACTTGTCGTCTCTCTGCCCATGTGCTCAATGCCTTTGAAACCCCACACAGTCACCAGCCTTGCTGAACACCAGCTGAGCTGTTTGGCCCCTGACACATCTGTACGTGGCCCTAAAATCTAAATTAAATGAGCCCACACAATACCCAAATGTATTCTGCTTATTGACAAAAATATTCTTTTCTCCTTTCATAGCTTCCAGTCTTGACTGTGGATTTATTAAGAACACATAGGAATGTGTCACATACACTACCAATTTTTGGGACGCTTACGAAGGGGATTAACCAGAGGAAGCATTATTGTGAAGCAACCTTGTTTAATGCAAGGTTAAATGTATTTGTTTCCATCTGCTCTCTTGGCAGAGAGGCTTTAAGGCAGCTAAGTCAGAAAAAGTCACAGAGCAATCATCATAAAACCTCGCTGACACTAACAAGGGTTAGGAATTTCACAGGATTTAAAATACCCTGGTACCTTTCACACAACATGATGCCACTCATTCAAGAAAGAATTGCGGGGTGGGTTTTGTCGGCTTTTTTCCCCCAGAAATAAACACCTTAATTGTTTTAATTTATTTTAGGAGTGAAAAACACGCTTCTGGACAATTCCATTTGCAACATCCAGTACTCAGTTTAAATTCCTGTCCTTTTCAAGGATGGAGCTTTCCACTTTACGCATGCCAAGAGACCCCATTAAAATCACAGGAGCTGCCTACATTCACGGGGAGCTGGAGGAATCCACCACAGAATATTTTGGTCTCATTTGCTGGCTCTTAGGAAGGTGATTAGCTCTGAGAACAAGCCCAGTGTAACTGGAAAAGTGCATTTCTTTCTTCCCTGGTCTTCACTATCCTGCCTGTCATGGAAGTTCCCTGGCAGTGGCTGTCACTCAGGCTGGGCTGTGCAGAGGGGACCTCACAGAAGGTCAAAGCTTTGACCCTGGCACCACAGTCTGAAAGAATTCATAGGAAAGAAGCCATCTGCTGAGCACTTCACTAATTACCTACAGTGACTGGTTTTGTCTTCACCTCACTCTGCATGCAGCCAACGTGCTGAGTATTGAAATGCATTTTCCTGGAAATACAATTTATCTGTTGTTTGATGACACCAGGCTGGATCACAGCCTAAAGGATGCCACAACTGGGAAGCAGCAACTCCAGAGATGCTCCAGAGCGCAAGAGCTGTGAATCAGAGAGTCTGGGGAAGACAAACCACACTGACTGCTTCCTCTGGCTGCTAAAATGTGTGTCAAAACTTCCAGATTCCTGCCCTGAACGCTGGCACAGAACTCAGTGGTGCTTCTCATTTCTCAATATATCAACAGCAAGAATTTGGTTAGCTCCTGCTTTGCCTTGGGGGTCCTGGAACATTTAAAATCGTCTCAAATTTCACAGAATTCTCTCTAAAGTTTTTTCTCTTCCACGTGAAAACCAATAAAAAGTTGGTATTCCATGGAAAATTGTTTTTAAATTCTCTTTCCTGGGAAATCAGATGTTTTCTTTATCGCAAGTGAGTTATTTACAGGAGAAAAATAACTTTTAAGCAGCTCTAAGGATGGGGCTTTTCCACAGCAATGTACCTCCATCTGCTAGTGTAGTTTATTTCCCATCATTTTGTGTCTGTTTAGCCATGGCACAGTTTTAGAGGCTGTTGTGTATTGAGCTATTGTCCATTGGTTTGCTGGCCAATAAACCCAAAATGTCCCAAATCTTGGAGAGCAGCAGTGCTTACCAATTTACACTCGACTTTTAAAACTGAGAAACTAAAATAAAGTACCTGAACAATCGAGCCAGCTATTTCAGGGTCAATAGCAAGAGAGATGGCAAAAATGGACCAAGAACTCCTTTTTAGAGTGTTGACATTTGAAGAAAAAAACCATTCCTTCAGATTTGTGATTTCCTAGAGACCTTTGTAATTTTTACCATGAAAAACTCCTGCAACTGAACTGAAAGGCAGCATGTTAAATACTGTGCAATGTGTATACACTTTGAAACTGCTTTCAAGTCTGTGCACCCATCCTGTCTTTTATAAAGTGCTTTTCTTCCCATATCTACCATTCTCACTGATACTAAAGCCATGTCCACAAGCCTCCATCTAGAAAGAATTGGGTAACAACCCAGTTCTGCTATTGACTGAAACCTAAAAGCTGGTGCTTTTTTGGTTATTTCTGAGGCTCTGTTTGAAGTTGTCGGCTTATTTTTTGAGGTTTTGTTTGATGTTACTGGGTTCGTTTGAGTACGTTAAGAGTAAATTTTGCTGGGTGGCACAATCTGCCCTAGAAATATCAATAATGTAATAGAGCTGCAGTGAAAATCAGCACGTTATTCTTTTGCAGTACTTCTGAGGTAGAAACAAGTAAGTTTTATGTGCTTTGGTTAATAGAAGTTATAGAGAAAAGCACCCCTTTTATTTACAGGAATATATAAAAGAACAGACCACTCGCTGAGAAGTTCAGCTGTACCAAGTGATGGGCACATATGCAAAACCCCTGGCAGGGACCCTGCTGTGTGTGAGTTTTCTCTGAATGGATGCATTCCCTGCAGAATATCTTTTTTTTTTTTTTTGGGGGGTGGGGGTGGGATAATTAATATTGGCATTAAGTAGCGTTCAGCCTCATGGGGTGCCTTTGCTTGGTTCCGTGTACTGGCACAGCAGGAGATCGACCTCACTGCAGCAAATATTTGTCATTTCCAGTGAAGCTGAGGAATCCCAGCCACGAGCCAAGGCTGTGCTGTGCAAAGCACTGTGGAGACAAAGAGAGACAGTCCCAGGCAGCATTGTAAACAAACAGGTAAAAAGGGGGAGCAGGAGCAGCATAAAAGCGTTAAAATTATTTATCTAGCATCAGGCAGCAATTTAAGGAGCTTTGGTGGCTCAGATGCGGCTTGTCTGACTCTCTCTCTTGTCCTCTGACAGCCACATGCTGCTTTTCCCAAACCCACCATTTCTGCAGTGTCCCTTTGCTTGTTTACCAGTGTAACTGCACATCCATGAGTTACAGAATCCCTGCATTCCCCTTCTCCACCCCCCTGCACTGCCAAACATGAGAGCTGTGGATGGACTAAGGGATGTGAAAACAGCCACAGCAAACAGACAGTTCAGTTACCTTTAAGAACAGGCCTGCCTGAAATTCTGAGGACTTGATGGAGTTCCCAGATTGATGCCAGCTGATGATGTCACCCCACAGTGTTCCAGATGCTGAAATCGTGTATAATGCCAGATCATTTAACTGAATAAAGAACTGTATAAGTTACTCTGACTTTCATGCACCTCAACTACCAGAAAATCACAATTCCCTTGGCAAACTATTGCAGAATTTCACTTGCCTTAGACATAGAAAATTCCCCTGATCTCTAACACTATTCAGATATGACACAGAAACTATAAAAGAGTTTTCATTTCCCCTGTGGGATGTGAGATTCCAGAAATCTTAGAGCAAGAGATGATGATGGTGGCATCCTTAAGCTGCTGAGATAGAAGATGGCAAACACAATTTGCTTACATCAGTCCCTCAAGTACTCTGACCTGATATATGGGTCAGAGGAGCTAAATTTTTTACATCTCTCATTTGCACAGAAAATATTTCTAGTAGTAAATAATTAATTACATGAGATCCTCTTGGCAATTTTCATTATTAAACTGGTTATTAAATTGCATTGCGTGCCTTGGCAAATAGCAAACAATTAACCAAGGGCAAGCCAGATTTCAGTCTGAAGAACTTGGGGTTTTTTAGCCACCACCAGAAGAGCTCCAGGATATCAGAACTCCTCAAGGTAACGTCGTTGGAGGGAGGTGTCTCCAGGTAGCCCCAATTTGGCTGTACCTCCCACTGCTGCTGATACCAACGTTATCTCTACTGTTACACTAATTATCAGCTTTGTTATGCTAAACAATCACTTTATTTTGGTAATGCAGGCATAATGCTGGATTAATTAGCTCAGGCTTAATGGGGCCTCAGGGGAAAATAAACTGAGAACACTCTGACAAACAAGCATGATTGAGGCTGCGGAGTTGCAGGAATTTCTAATAATTGTATAGATTGACTTCCACGATCACTGGTGCTTTCACATTGAAAAAGCAATCTTCTGCCATTTTTTTCTGACTTCCTGTGCCCAAATTTCTGAGAGGAAGAGTAAGAAATTCAAGGAATCTTTTGAAAAGGAGAAATTGTTGTGTGTTGCCATACTTAGTTCAGACCTAAAAAGAAGTTCTAGCTATGAATCTGAACCCAGACCGTTCTTTTTCAGTTCCAGAGGCTGGTTCCAGTTTCTCTCTCTGCTCTGCACATCAGACTTTGGTAGATGTCAACTTTTTCTAAGCATCAGCTTGTACAAAATCCACCTCTGAGCTGCTTCCAACAGTGTTAAGAAGCGGCAAAACTTTTCTCAGTGGAAGAATTCCATCACATTCTGAAGCCAGCTAAAACTCAGCGCCCTCCCTCTTGCCTGCCCACCTGCTTCCTTCCTCCCCTCCATATTCTTTATTTTTAAGTCAATTCTTAATTCCTCAAGCAAGGTAAGTTTTCAAATAAGCAAAAGAAAATTAAATTACCTGCTATGAATACTCTGGGACTTTTCAGTGCTTTTTATTTTCGGATTTTTTTTTTTTTTTACCACAACAAAACCTAATTGTCCCACAGCCCAATTGCCTGGAGCCCCCCACCTCATGAAACCTCTGTTGTGAAGTGGTTCAGTTGTCAGAAGGATTTAATCCCTAATCAGTCTTTGCAGTCAGATCGTGCAGGCTGCCAGACAAATGCTTGGTTTTAATTCACCACATTTGGTCTTGATGTGTGTCTGCACCAGGTGCAACACACGGGGAGAAAACCAAGCTCCATCTGGGACACCTTCCTGCATTTCAGCTTTGCTGCTGTTCCGTGAGCAAACCACGGGTTTGCCTCGTTCTGCTCCCCCAAATTCTGTTTCCACAGTTGCCCTAATTAGTAGATGGGCTTTGTTGTTAACTTAGGTTTCTTATGATTCCAGTCTTCCTGGACACCTAAACAAAGGCAATGTGTAAACACAATATTTCCAGCCAAATGTAACATTCTCTTTGAAAAGCTCTTTGCCCTTCTGTTTGTGCTGTCCTGATATTTTCTATATTGGTCACGACCTGTCTGTAAACATCACCATATCCCCACACACACATTTTATAGCATGGACTGGACTATTTCAATATCCAGCTGTGGCCATTCTGGCTTGTCTGCCTTTATAAACTTCATAAAAAACCATTTTTTAATCAAGAACATGTGCTTTACCCAAGCTGAAATATGAATTGGTGTTTCTTCTTCAAGTTCTTCCAACTCCATTGGCCCATACCAACTAAATTTCACTCTCCTCATTTGCTCTTGAAGCGAATCCCTTAGACCTCCTTTCAGGGGCAGTGGTAGAACATCGGTCTGAGTCCACAAGAGAAACAGAAGGCAAACATGGAGTTGAAACCAAAGAAAGTTGCACAGATGTTTGCCACATTTCCTCAGCTCAGACGTTCTTAGAGATGGGTCGGAGCACAAACTTTATTAAAAGCATTCTCTGGTGGAACCACTCAGTTGGATGAAGGATTTAGATTTTCCAACTCATATAAACTGAAAAAACCAGAAAACAAAAACCAAAACCAACCCAAATAATGAAAAGAAACCAATAAAATAAAAAAAAAATTAGCACTGAATATGCAGAGAACCCAAGGAGATCCTGATGAACCTCAGAAGTATAAACTGTCTTTGCATCAGACTTTAAAAGCTGCTGCTCCTCCAAGACCAGAGGCATTCATCAAGCGGGTGTGATACCCCGGATGTTTATTGTTCCTTTCCCTTTGAACTATTTTCATATAACCTACAGCCCCAATTCAGATGTAACTCATAATCACCACGGTGATGACGGACTGGGAAACTGTCAAGCTACTTTAAAAACTGAATCTGGTTTAGTTTCAATTAGTAGTTCCCTATTCCGTTTCCAAATCAGCTTCAGTTTTGCATGCAGTGATTGTCTGTAATCAATATTTGAGAGATACATACATATATTCCTATATACTCCCAGTCCACTGAGTCTACTCAAAATTCACCGAGTCAGTCAGCAAAACTATATATTTTGTTTTGAATTATTCCTACAAAAAGGTGCTCACTGCTTTGTAACAAAGGCAACTTCAGGGCTCCCCGTGATTTACTACATTGTGAGAAAAGCAGACAAGAAGATTGCATCCAAAAAAAAAAATCAAAAATAGATGAAAAAGTTTAAATCAAGGGAAAATACTTCAAAAAGACTGTACCAGATGTTTTCAAGGAAAACAGCTAAAGGTGCTTTAAAACCAAAAGGTTTTACTGCAACGTAGTGTCTATTTGAAATTCATTGTAAACAGCAGTGAAACTTCCACAAATTTTACTCAATATCAGATACAAGTAGACAAGGACATCTAATTTCATCCACAGCTGATGGTCTGTGGAAATGAAAGGAACAAATCATGAACCTCATCTCCCCAGAGACACTGAGAAAATAAAGTTCTTTTGCTCCCAGACTTCATCGTTAGTTATGAACCACTGGCCCATCCTAATGGATATTCTGGCACTCTTTCCTTACAGGTGAAGCTCTTTTTTAATAGAGAAAAACAACATTTTCTTGGAATTTCCTTGATTTCTGCTCATTGAACTCATGTTGGGACAAAGGAAATTAATTTAATCTTTAATTTGAAAATAATTTAGTGCTTTCAGACTTGCAGGAAAGAGCTCCATACAGGCTGTAAGTGGCAATTCATGCTATTTCCTTGTGCTTCCTCACACTTCTGCTACAGCTTAATCTGAGCTTCTCCCTGGGAAGGTTTCTCTTCCTTAATAAGCATCCTTGACATCCAATCTCGTCTGTGGTGTGGTTTGAATAACAACCTTCAGGATGGGTACCTGTGGCCCCACTGAGCTGTGAAATGAATCAGACACAGGTAACAGCTTTTCTGTCGTCCTGGTATGAATCAAAAACGCCTCAGTCCCCAGCTGCTGACAGACATAATTTATTCTTGAGAATTTGGAGGGAAAGTGCTGGTGAACTCCCTTAGGAACCACGGCACTGCCACCAGAACTGAAGAGCCTCAAATATCAAATTTCCCCTTCAGGATGCTGCTGCAGGAAAGGGGGGAAAGGACGTTGATGTTCAGACTTCTGGGAGGCGGAGAAATTTGCTTCCAAGTCACTGCTAATTGTAACAACTGCTGGCAAATGGCATTTCTGTCTGGATTGGAATGCCTGGGTGCCAGCTGTTATGATGATGATGATGATGATTCCTTCAGCCTCGTGGGCTGGGGTTCACCTGGGCTTTAGGAAGGAACAAACTGGCAGAGTTACAGAGAGTAGGCTCAACAGCACATCTACGTGAATCCTTAAGAGCTTTTTCCTGGTGTTTAACCCTGCACCTTCCTTAATTTTAACTTTTCAAAAGAGCAAATTTGAAACATTCCCCAAGCCTTAGTCCATAATTGCCCGTGGATTTGTCATTTTCTTCTATCTTGCCTCTCCTCCACCCGTTTTTTCCTTAAATCTTTCGAAGCCTCATACTTTGAGTCACTAAGAGATGAAGAATAAAATGATTTCAGAGAGAACAGAGAGCAAGGTGAGGAAAAAGGTGGGCTGCACGATATGTTCATGGACCCACGGAAACATCTGAAATGAGTCACTGTTCATGAAACCGAGCGATCATAAAGGGATGAGATACAATGAAGAGGAGGAAAAGTAGTTGAACGTGTGAGTGCATTAACTGAAATCTGTTAAAAGGCTACTTTAAAGTAATTAACTATGACTACAAGACCAGTAGGACTGTGCAGTACAGTAACTCCTTTAAAATTTCCCCCCACATGAGTACAGTCACTCTATGATCGTGATCTAGTAGGAGAATCACCACCAGCAAAATTCCCGGAGGAACATAAAATCACTGCCAGCTAACAGCAGTCAGGTTGCCACTGGCAAAGGCATAAATTGAATGCAGGGAATAGAACGATTGCAGCTTCACCTTTCCAAAAGTTCACGTTGATCCCTTATATCTTCTCAACTTCTATGTGTTGAATGTTTGCTGGTGTTCTTTAATAATCTCAAACACACATTGCTTTGGGGGTTTTGAGCAATTTCCAGGGCTCAGTTGTATTTACAGGCTGCATTTACACAGCTCTGGGGGACTAAACCCAAGCATTAATCAGCTTAAAACTTTGAAACCTTCTCCTGCAGGAATTTTGACTAATGCGTTCCATGCAAACTGTTCCTTGCTTAACCACCACCAGATGTTAACTTCTTTTTAAATAAAGAGGGACTTCAGGAGCAACCACTGAAAACACAGCATTCCCCACTTTTCTCTGTAAGGACATGGACTCTGCTGAGGAAAGAGCTGACACAGAACCATTGGAATAACGAGAATCTAATCTTGTGATTGTCAACAGAAACCATCTGAAGGAAAATCATAACCTTTAGACTGAATTTGGATTTCTAGAACAATTCAGGGGGGGCAAAAGGCCGGATTGTTTCGGTTTTGTTTTAAATAATAGACAACCAAGACTGGGCAAATTCAATATGGTGATTTGGCTCCAATTTTCTTAACAAAAAAGTCATTAATGGAACCTAATCCTGTCTCCCCTATCTCCCCACGCCTGCACTCTGAGACACAGGCATTTCACTGCTCAAGCCATGGCAAATTTGCTGTATCTGGAGACAACCTAGAACACACCGAGCTGCTGGGAAACACCTTGTGCTTTCCTTGGTAGAAATCACTTTCTTTTTCACTGGCATTGCCAGATCTGTGTTCAGCCCTTGCAGAAAAATTTGAAAACCTTGAAACTCGGCCCCACCTGTACAGGTTGTTCCAGCTTTTAAAAGCCTCCAACAGTTTCACGCAGCATCTCCTATATTATTAATGCCATCCATCTTTCAGATATTCATGGTTACAGGGACTGTTTCTTTCCATCTCACTTTTACAGCCTGTTCTACATGAGAGACAAGGCAACAAACATGCCCTCCCATCAGTGCAGGGCAACTTTAGCAAGACGCTGAAGATGTAACAGCTGATAAATTAATCTGTGTTATTTCTTAGGAAAAAGAAAACCTCTTGTGTGTTTTTTTCTATTGTTACTCACGTGTTAAGCAGCTGAAATCAACGTGAAGCATTTTGAAATCTTAAAAAAAAATGAGGTCTTGATTACTCTTAAATTAAGTGTTTTTTTCTGAATTTTTCGTCTGCAAACAGTTTGGAGATCAACATTCTATGTCCCTCTGTGAAATATTAGCAATCATTTTCTACATCAGAAATTACTTGAAAGAGGGATGCCAAGCTCCATCCATCAGTCACCTTCTATCCTCACTTTACTTCCCATGGGCACAAGTAATAAAGTCCGTTTCTCCAACAGGAAAAAATGCTGGAAAATAGGGGTACAAGGATGAAGTCTTACAGTTGGCTCAAATTCATCAAGATACTTAATGAGACCTTTCTTTGTACTTTGACTCCCTTTCCTTATGATGAGCTGCTTAATAAAGCACCTGGGGTCAGCTTCCAGGCACAATCTGTGCTCAGATTTTATACAGATGGATGTGTTTACTCAGCACCCTGAACTCATTAGGACTTAACTTGGCTAATTTCTTCTTCAGAAACAAATCTCACTACGCCTCCACTTTCAAGGCATTTCAGAGGCGAGGATAAAGGTTTTTAGTATTTTAGTTGGTTAAAAAAGAACCTGTCCTAAGGAAATGATGTTCCTCTGTGATGCATAATGCATGCAACGGTGCTCACTGTAATAAACCATCCAGGTCTATAAACTGAACGTTGCTGAAATTAATTATTTTCTAATTTCAAGTTCTTAAATCAAACTGTAATATGTCTCCAAATACAGGCTGACTTACAGAGATTTTAGCATGCATCACTATATTTAAATATCAGAGCAAGTTCTGTTACCACTGCCTTTCCATCTGTCGTAGTTTCTGCTGAAAGGTAGAACATTAATAAGTGACAAACCAACCTCACAAATGTTTCTAAAACACACATTTTCAAAAGGGCATTATCAAGATTTATTTACAGATTCAGTGACAAGACTAAGCAGCAACTCACAATGTTTCCTAAGCACTGAGTTTCATTTCCCACGAGGATGCTCGGGAATGCCTTCAGTGTTCCAGGCCTGGTAATAACCCCAGGAATATTCTGCACTTCCACCCAGCATGGGCAGTACTATGTGGGTTGCCAATAACAGGATTTTTGGACTCAAACTCCAACAGTTATTTGGCCACTGATGTGTCCCAGACTCAGCGGGACTCAGGTACCCAGCGCACTTCTTGCCCAGGTCCTACGTTCTGCAGCAAATTTGCTGTGTTCACAAAGGGATGTGCAAAGAAACAGCAGGAAAAGATGAGCTGAGGTTCTTAATCCCAAAGTCCATTCATGTTTCAATCTCAGGACAAAGCACTTCTCCATAAACCCCTGCTGCAGCTGGATATCAGATGCTGAGCAGTTCAGAAATGTTCCACTACCCCACACCCGTATTTTGATTTCTTAAACTGATGGAGAAGTGCATGTAAGGCAGTATCTGTGAGTTCTATCCCAAAGGATTGTAAATCTTTTTATCCCAAGGAATTGTACATGAGAATTTTAATTTTTCATCTGCAGCTTTGTAAAGCTGACATTGCGAAGGCGTTTGCAAAATAGCCACTTGAAAGCCACTCAAAACTCACACTGTCATATACTTTCTGACGTTAATCTCATTTAAGTGGAGGGAAAAAAAATCCATTCCAACTTCAAAAAAGTCTTTTCATGCAGAAAATATGCGGGGTTTGGGGATGTTTTCTGCCTCACAAGGCTCATTCCTAAATTCCTGATGAAATATAGGGAGAGCTTGAGCCAGTCCTCATTCCTTTTGGAAAGTTTCCCTCATGTCCAGTGATTTAGAAGGTGATTCACCAGCTAAACTCCCCAGCAGAGCTGAATTTCCTTGGGATTTCTCACACCTGCAGAAGCTGTGTCTGTCCACACACGTGAGCCCTGACCAAATATCTTTGTCTGTCTTACCTGGGCCTCTCCCTAATGTAGGCAAGGGGTTAATTAAGCCCTTCCACGGTGAGCTCAGTGGTGTTCTGACCATTTCTGTGACAATTCTGACACATTTCTGTGTCTCACACACATCCCATCCCACCCCACAGGGATTTATTCTGGTTTTATTCTGGGTGAGGACAGACTGGGAAACAACACCTGCCGCTAAAACTTACTCATCTCGGTGCCAAGATGTTCCAAAGCTTTTGGTGTTATTTTTCCTATTTTCCCTTCAAGTTTTCAGATTTGATGGAGCCAAGTTTCAGAGCATTTGCTAAATCAAGTGCTTACACCCATTTCAGGCCCTCTCCCTGCTCATCTTCGGTAGTTTAAGTTGTATTTCTTTCATGGCACCACAAATACACTCCATTCTTCATTCACAGTTCCACAGAACAATAAAACTGATGTGAACAGAGATTTCTGCTGCTGACATATATGGTTTCCACTTCACTAAATGCAAAAAAAAAAAAAAAATCCCCAGCATTTCAGCTCTGCAGACCTGAAGTGGTGCTTTAGCTGTTGATTTCTATCTGAAACATTCCCCTGGATTTCTCACCACAGCCCAATCTTCCCAAACAACATATAATTACATGTTGCAGACAGCACCCCTCCAGTGTGGCTCCAAATAAAATCTGGTTGTGTGAGAAATCCCGCACAAAATCCTATCTCAGTATCAAAAATATTTTAAAAATAGATCATTTCACACACCTAGCCATCTTTTCTAAGCATTCCCATATTTATTCAAATTGGTTGTATTTGCCCATCACATTGAAAAAGAAAAGTACCTGAAGGGATGCAGCAAACGCATTGGCCTAATTTGATTTCTTGTTTTAGACCAGAGAAACACTACAGAGTTCAGTGGAGTTGTTTTTCATGAATATCAGTATAAAAAGAAAGAAATAGGCCAAGTACAGGTATGTTTTATTAAAACCTTTGAGCTCCTAGGCACACAGCAGTATTAAAGCAGTGTAAAGTGTGTGAGATTAATTTGCAAAGGAAATTTGAAGAAAATGCATGGAAAAGGTACAACTGAAATCAATTGTCCACACACTAACAACAGTCATGATTTTCAAGCTGAGAAGTTAAGGATGTTTCAAGAGCTTGTTTTTAGGGAGTGGTATAATATCTTCATAAATAACCAAGAGAATATACGTAACTACCGTGCTTTTTATACTCAGTAAGTGTGACGATAAAAACCAGCTTACAAGAGGCCAGAAGTAGGAGACACCAGGAAACTGTGTAAAACCCTTAAAGTTTCAGAAACCGGACTTCCTCTGTTGGATAAAACTCTTCACTGTTTAGGGGCAAAGGAAATAAAATAGATTTAACTTCTTTGGAGGACAACACGGGTAGACATCATAGCCGGATCATTGGAGAATGTCCATAGCAGGGCAGATCTGAAATAAGCTGGAAGATGTGCCTCCATGAACTCCTGCAAGAGCACAGCAAAAAAGTGCTTTACCTGCTGCCTGCAGAGACTCTCTGCCTTTAAAAACATGACCCAAACTGCTTCTGCCAAGGTGCGAAGTTGTTGTATTGGCTCGAGAGGGAAGACCGCAAAGAAGAGAAATTAAAGAGCACTTTGGCACTACAGGAAAGTGACGAAACCACAAACTGCAGGGACATGATTTTGGCTATGCTGCCACAAGTTCACTGGCTCTCTGCCTTCAAAAAGTGTGTGCAATGATTCCATTTTCACTTTGTCCTTGTCTCATTAAAATGAATGCTGAAAAACCTCACTGCCTAAACGCCTCTGGATCTCGGTCACTGTCTCTAATTGTTACCGTCCGCTGAAGGTACAAATTCATGAACGCCTTTTCAGCAATAAATAATAGAATCAGCACAGGATCACAGAACGGTTTGGGTTGGAAGGAACCTCAAAGCCCCATCCAGTGCCACCCCTGCCCTGGGCAGGGACACCTCCCACTGTCCCAGGTTGCTCCAAGCCCCGTCCAGCCTGGCCTTGGACACTGCCAGGGATCCAGGGGCAGCCACAGCTTCTCTGGGCACCCTGTGCCAGGGCCTCCCCACCCTCACAGGGAGCAATTCCTTCCCAAAATCCTATCTATACCTGCCTGTCTATCATCCAGTTCAAGGTCCTTGTGTTTTTCCAGGTACTTCACATGTCAGCACTCCAGGAACGTGTCCCTGGAAGATTTCAGCACTTGATGATCGCTTTGCCATTTAGCTGTTGCACACTGTGTTTTTCCCTGATAGCAGAATTTACAGGGACTATTCAGTGCCGAAGATGTCCCATAAATATGATGGACTACGTGATTGCTATCATTGCATCTAGCAGGCACAGTCAGGGCGAGCGCTGCACATAGGCTCACAGATAAGAGGCTCTCCAGGTGCATTTTCCTGGTGATAGGTGTGACAAATGCTCCAAAAGTGAACAGGAGGTGCTCACCAGCCTGACACTATCAGTAGAACCCTGGATTACATTCAGCACACAATTCTGTATTTCATGACAAACTGTTTTTCCTTCGTTTTCAGGCTCAACATCACTGGCAATGGTTCAAATACAAAACATTCTCAGAGACTCCAACAAATATTATTTTAACAGAATAAATACAATGATCATCTTTGTTAATGACTGTTTTTCTCTGACTCCAAAGATTTAAATGTGATTTGCTATTGAAACGCTGTTTTCTGCTCTGCCAGCACAGCTTTTGTTTCATCTTCCTGGCTCCAAAAACTCCAAGGTTCATTGCAACACAAATCTTCTCACAGGCAGAGCTTGAGAGATCCCCTCAAGATTTTCTGGCTGGCAGAACTGCAGCATTTGCCAGGATGCCCGGGGCTGCCTCTCAGCCTCCTGTTTATTTACAAGGGATTCCTCTTTCAAAATACAGTTGTTCTGTGTTTCATTTGCTTCAGTTCTCATCTCTCCCTCTAAACTGTTTGAAAACAAATTTATACGTGCGTGTACTTTATTGTGTAAGGCTTCTATATAAATGGGCTTTGAGCAACCTGCTCTAGCGGAAGGTTCCTTGCCCATGGCAGGGGGTTGGAAACAGAGGAATTTTAAGGTCCAAACCACTCAGTAATTCTGTGATGGATGTATGAATATTACATAGCATATTGTATAATGCAGAAGTCTATAAAGCTGACATGACCGAATTTCAACACCAAAACGTACCTAGGCCTGTGTATCTTACTGCAGAGGATTTCTGTATCAAATCTTAGCAATAACTTTTTGGTCTCTCAGATCAGTTTTGCTGAGATTTCGCCTTAAGGAAGAAAAGTTTCACACATGTTTTGTTTGCCATATGAATTATCCTCGGGCCCATTGGCTCTTCTTTGAAACCTGCCTGCACTCACAGTGTAAAGAAGAATACCACTGCCATGTAGGATTTATTTCAGTGTGCTCCCTGACTCTTTCCTGCTCAGGGGACATACAGCCTTTCACAAAAAAAAGTTCTGGAATTCTGCATTTTCCAGGTAAGACACAGCATTAGCTTCAAGGAGCAAAGGGAGCACGTAATGTGAATTGGACTAGCCCTTATCCATCAGTCCTGAACTATTTAGGTGTGCATATATGCATATAACAGCGTGTAGAAGTAAAGGGGTAAAAGTATAGCAGAAAGAAAAACAACAAACAAAAAAATTGTAAGCCTAAATTTTGGAAATTTGGAACCCAAAAGCTACAAAATCCAGACAGGTTTGAAGCTCAGATACGTGCACAACAGAACATGCAACAGGCCAGTGTGGGTTCAAACTGCTGTGGGACAGGGGCAGTTTTATTCCCTCCCCCCATAAATCCAAGGCTTCTCTGAAAGAAAAGAAGCTCTTGGGTTTTTTTCCTCTGGAAAAAAAAAAAGTCTGTAGATAGGGGTCTAGATATTATGGAGCAAACTGGATTGAAATCCCTGTTTGTGAGGGTGCTTCTGCACGGATTTTCTCTCTCAGTATCTCTTTCAGTGACAGAAAGTGTTTAAATTATTATGATAGTAAAGCAATGCTAGACAGAAGAAACAGCTGCTCCTGTTGGCACACTTCACTGCAAGTGTGCTCTGGGATGAGTATTTGGCACTGGGGATAGAGAGAAGCATTTGTCTTTTCAGTGAGTAGAAGCTGGCCATTTTCTGCCACTTTTCACAACACTGTTAGTCCTATATTGCTGCACTTCCTTTCTTTCCACTGCCAAATAAACAAGGGAATTGCTTACTCACGGGCAGCGAGGGAAGGGTTCGGTTAATCAACGCATGAAGGGTGCAGGTAGGTTTCACTCATGATGAAAATGAGGGCGATCTTCAACTTCCTCCTGCTCATTTATTCATGAGGATAATAGACAGCAAGGCAGCAGCACATTGCAGTGAGCAGTAAAGTTTAATTCCTTCAGACACAGACAATTATAAGACAGACCAGCAGTGAGGCTCTGGAGTCTGCCCCCACTGCAGAGCACATCGAGTCAAGAAGAAAGTAAATTAAAAGCTTGAGTGCTCTACTTCCCAAGGCGTTCCCTGCAGCTGAGAACAAAGGAAAATCTCATCTTGCTTGACATGAAGTGGAACCCTTTTTCAAAAAAGGAAAAAGATCTTATTCTGCTCCGCTTTCCCCGCGAGTGGATCTTCCTGCCTTGGACATTAAATGCAGAGGAGCCCAGTTCCTACTCCCAGCCTCGGCACATCGGTGCTGCTGCTGGGCAGGCAACAAGGGAAGAGAGGGAACAGAGGGAAGAAAACCTCCCTGCTTCAGACAGCGGCACTGGTGTTGTTCTGTAGTGCCTGAGGGAGAGCCTGGAGTGAGAGCTGAGAGAGCTGAGACTTGCAGGGGACACGGCTCAGCCCCTCCTGAACAGCACGAGTTGCATCCATGCTCGCTGTGAAATGTTACCGAGACTCAGTAGGATCTCCTCTCCTCAGTTCATTTTTTTTTTTTTTTTTTTTTTAGGTCAGAGTTGAAACATTTCAGATTTGATGACTTCTGAAACTAAAATCCTGTTTTCTATGTGGAGACTTGTTAAAATTCCTGTTTCAGCTGATGCCTGGGTAACTCTTTGTGAGTCTACATGAACAGCGTTCCCAAACTGACGTTAGCAATTTGCAGACACTTCACTATCCAGCTTTTCATTTCATCCTTGAGACTAAAACAACTGACCTCATCCACTGGTCCAGATTGTCCAGATCCCTCTGCAGAGCCCTCCTGCTCTCCAGCAAACCCACAATCCTTCCCTCCTTTGTGTTGTCTGTGAACATCCCAACCCTGAGTGCAAAGACAGGGAACAGCAGTTGGGAATCAGTTCAGGAAAGATGACCAGCCTAGTATTTTTCACCAAGGAATGCGATGGCATAAGAAGATCCTCTGAGTAGGACAAAACTTCCAGAGGAGGGCATTTAGGGATAAATATGTTTTGAAGGATAGCAGGGCCTGTTTGGCTGGTGATGGGAAGGGTAATGGGGAACAACTGCTCAGCACACAGATCTCTCACCACGTTACTCCAGAGACAGCTCTGTACCTTTGGAGAGGAGCAAAGAGAATTTGTTGCTTCTTAAACGCTCTATGCAATACTTAAAGGACGGGATATAGAGAACATTGCTGAACCTAGGGAAAAGCTTAAGTCACTTAAGATTTAGAGCTGCTTTAGGGCTGCTCTGGAGTGTGCTGAGTTATAGCAGCTGCTTCAGAGCTGTTTTAGCAGCAAAGAATGCCCGAGTGCCTGGTGTTCCTTATCCACAGCTACCTGTTCTGCAATTCATTCCTCCCATTCTATTTCTCATCCTCTCTCCTCTCCTCTTTGCTGTCCTGGAGATGGTGCAGGGTTCTGGCAGGAGCCATTACAGAGGCAACAGGATGCCTCAGGGCCCTGATGTGCTGGGAGTTTCAGATTAGAATTCTGGAATAGGATGCAGCTCCCTCATCACAAAGAGCTCTCTCTCATCATAACCACTCAACTAATGCAGTGATTCCTCTCAGGCAACAGATCTATCAAAATTCTGTCCTCTGAATATGTATTTCGGGAAAATCCCATGTTCCTGTCGTGGGCAGACCTCAGCGTGTTTGTTAGTGTTTGCTCTGCAGTAAGACACTTATTTGCACATTTCTTGGGTAAGGTCTGGAACAAACATTTTGAGAGAGATGAAAGAGCATCAGCAGAACAATAAACTTGCTGCCACCTACAGAAAGCAAGATGAGACTGGAAGCACAGAGACAGAAAATAACTCAGGGCTAAGGACAGAAGCCTTCAGAGCACTGGCAATATCAGAGGCCAGCTTGGACAAAATATTGAAAAATACATGATTGGCTCGAGATTGAAAAATAAAATACCACTCACAGTAGCCCAGAGCTAAAGAGTTATGAAAATTCATAGGATGGAACTGGCCACACTGTAAGATGTTGAATTTGTAGAGCAGCTGTATCACACAGGGAAGGAATTTTCAGTGATGGAATCCTCATGGCTGCTTCCAAGGATGCTAAAAGTTGTTTTAAAACACATAGAAATGTTTGTTCATTTAAGCACAGCTTGGTTTCTTACATTCAGATAGATTTGCAAGACATCAGATACATATTGTGTATTCCATCCAGCACAATACTGTGAAGGATCTTTGAGCAAAATGGGAGATTAGCAACAGATTTTCAACTAAGAAAAAATAGACACCACAAAAACATCCATTAAATCAAATAAACAGCAGAAGATTTTAAAATACAGAGCACATACGCTTCTGTGTTTACAGGAGGTACAGCTCTAAGGAAAACACTGAAGAGGCGTGAGGAGTGAAAAAACAAGCAAGTGAAGATGAAATATGATGTATTTCTGATTTTTATAAATATCTGCAATACATCAGTACAGACAGTGCTGGACAAAGAATCCAACAGGACTCTTTACAAACAACTTGCTCTGAAACCTGAAAAAAGTTGAACTCACATTAATGGACTTGGGCTGATCAAAACCAAACAGAAATTGGAATAAAGCTCTGTGGAGAAAATATCAACAGAATTTCAGAAGCAAGTGAGGCAAATTTGAAGTTATTTTTAATGGGTTTATAAGAACAGTGCACAACAGGGTCAGGGACACGCAGGTTGGGTTTGACACATGTCAAAGAAGAACGCTGGATTTTCTTTCCAGGTGTTCAGCCATGAACTGTGTGCAGAACAGCCATCATTCATCTCACAAACAGTTTAGATCCCACAAATTTTTCTAGAGCTGACAGAAATATTTCCAATAAGTGATTTTCCCACCAAAATGTCTTTTCTCCTAATGCAGCATGACTGTTGTACACACATTGGACTCCACCACAAGTTTTTTGCTCAGGAGGAGTTTCCTAATCTAAGATAGAATTTCTTATCAGAACAAGTTGCGAAGAAATATAGCTCCATAGTAGAGTTTAGAAAACAAACACCTTGCTGTGTTCCTTGGATAAACAGCACTTTGAATGAAAAATGGGGGCTACTGATAATCATTACCAGTTAATAAGAAAAGTCCTACTCTCCCTCATTATCTTCTTAAAAGAAATAGGCTGTAAGCAGCTTTCACTGGAACCACAAAAGATGGTTTAACAAATCTGTTGTTTCAGGCTTTTCTCCCTGCAGGAAATAACTCTGTTCCAGTAACAAAGTACTGACTGGAACACGAGCCCATCATCCACAAAACACACTTCGATCAGAAAGGTGTTATTCCTCTGATCTTTAATAGGTTTTATCAGCATTTTATAACTTAAAAGAACTTATTTTCTTTGTATTGCATTTTTAATAAATGCATTTTATGGCAATACCTAGTCAATGCACCAGCTGAAAGATCCACAGATCAGAAAGATAAGGACACTTGAAGCAATCACCTGCCTCCTCTCACAGACTAGAGCCCCCTTTCATCATTTTAATTCCTCAGAATTTCAAAGAACCTCCATGAGAAAATTTCCCTGAAAAGGAGCTTTTGAACTCCCCCCTTGTACCAGAATTATTCTCCAGGCAGAGCCCGAGCTGATGTCAGACACCGCCTGCACCTGGGTGCTTAAAATTGCCGGGCCCAGGAGGCAAAGGGTTTAAATCAACTAAATCATTTCTACACTTTCAAAGGAGGAAAAGAATGGTGAAAGGATGGCAAAACATAAGCAGAATTACAGCTTTTCTCCAGATAACCCAGACTGGCAATATTTTTATTTTGTCTTCAAACCCTGTAGCGTAATACCCATTATCAGACACATTCCTACTGAGCAGACTCAGAAATCAAATGTCCATTTTCTGGCACCCAGAGCCATCTTTGAAAGAGCAATGGAGGCAAGACATGGAGGCAACAACATAAATTCATCAAATCATTGTCAGAATACCACAGAGCTGTGCTGAGTAGCACAGACAAAGGCAGAGTCATCCCCTAGAAACAAACAGAAAAAAGGCTTCTGAGACACAAAAGCATTTTCCAATGGAAATAAGAGCAAATCTGATTAAAAAGAGACAGAGTTTTTGTCTATTTTCTTGTCCAATACAAGCCCAGTCTTGTCGTTGCTTTGATCTGTTCGTCCTAACAAAGCGTGAGCACCACTAAACTGCGTTGTAAAAATAACTGAAATAAGAGCTGGAAGGATGAATTCTCTGCAATGCCAAGATACCTGGTTAATCAGGGAAAAGTAGGCTACAGAATTCCCCCATTCTGACTGTTCCATCAGTTCAGGGCCCCTGACCTGGTGATCTCCTGCTAACTGGTTAAAAGGGTACCAAAAAAGGTGAAATTCCTTTTTCTGAGGAAACCAATCGAGCTCAATTGATCAAGCAGCCATCATCAGCACCGGCAAACACGATGAAACACAAAGACTCATCCTCTTTTTTGTTTGGAAGGGTAACATGGCATAACTGAATTTGGCTGAAAGCAATCACTCCGATTTAAGTTAAGGAGGCAGGGTCAAATATAAACAACCCATCTCAGAAACACTGCCCCATACTTTGTTTGGCAGGCGCTACTTAACCCTTGCCAATCGTTTTCAATTTAGAGAATATCCAAATCCCCTTTTGACCTGTTGGTCCTGCTGACCTCAGTGTGCCTGATACCTTCTCCTCTTTTTATTCTTTAAATCCTGTTAGCAGCAATAATCACTACATTGTACACATTGCTCTCTGCACATTAAAGTGACCACGACTGAGGTCAATGCAAAGAGAATGAAGGAACGACAATTTCAAGCAACACATAAATCTACTGCCCGCTGAATTTGCCTTTTATTATTAGCCTATTACTTGCTATAATTTCCTCATTACTTCTGCTAGCCTTTTCCTTAAAAATTAGGAAATACTAGGTGCAGCTTTTTCCCATTTCTCTTCCTAATATTGAAAGAAGTATCTTTTTTTTTCGATACTGTGGTAAATCTAAAGCAAAACTTATGTCCCCTTTAGGGCAAACATGACAGCTTGCTGTTCACAGAACCAAGGAAAAGTTAGTGCCCATCAATCAGTGTTCTGAAAACTGAGAGTCGTTTTATCAAAATTATATAGCTGGAGTTCTAAGGAATTAAACAAACCATGATGTCACGGCACTGATTACAGCTCTTGGAAATGAGGAAATGAGGAAAAGATCGCCCATATCAACAAACAAAGACAGACTGTGGAAGTCAAATTCCTTGTGCATCAGATTTTATCCCTTTTTTCCTGTGAACTAAAGGTCAGGTTTGAGACAATCACAGTAAAGGAACTTAGAGATAAATTAGCCCAAAGCAACAAGAACAATTCATGCAAATAGAAAATTTAGGAAGTATTTTCCCCTGTTTTAAGAGATGGAAAAGATCGCAGAGTCATATAATAGTCATAGAAATGAGGTTCTCAACCCTAAATCAAATATCTTTATGGAATAGAAGCACAAAGCAACGAAATACCTTTTTCATTTTCAGCATCACTAATAGTTTAAATTTGGATTTTACACAATAAACTCAGAAAGGCCTGTGCACTGGCAGATAATAGTTCAACTGAAAAATAAACCAAGATTTAAAAAGTTGATAAAGCTGGGTTTGTTTCAGTAAGCCTGGAATTTCACTCACTGAGAGACCGCTTCTCATGTCAAGGGCTTACCTGAGTCATAAACAATGTGTGAGTTACTTTTATTTGGAAAACACCTTTTTGAGGCGAGTTGTATTTATCTGATCCCTCTCAGTTGAGTTAAAATCTGTTAATGGAAACATTTATTTTGCTGAATGCAGGAGGTTTAGGAAACCATGAGAGTTTTCTGGTTTGTGATTCCAACCACAGTTTTCTTCCAAAAATTCTCTAAAAAAATAAATTCCATCTTTAGATTTTCTCCCAAGGCCATGACACAAAATGAGCTTCTTATTATTCCTCTGGTTGCTTCCCAGTTATATTTTTGCTTCCCTGGTTTTTCTCTGCTAACCACTGACATCTTTTCCACGGAGGGATGGAGCTGAGGGGTGGGAAGGAGAGAGGAGATTGCAGCCTATTAAATTCCAATCCCAGCATTTACAAGATGACAACCCCTTGGCCTTTTTCATCTGTCACTAAGATCCTGTTTAATTGTTCGTTAATTTCAAGTAAGTGACAGATATCTACTATGTGCATCAGCTTTGAGGGGATTTGTGGCCGCCCATAGATCAAAAATTATACATGCTGGAGGCCACCTGAACTCTGGTTTAACGTATTAAAAAAAAAAAGATTTATAAGGCCCTCAGGACATCCCTGTGAAATACTGGGAGACTGATGGGACTTTGCCTGGAGAGCACCGGATCATGACAATACCGAGCCAGTAGGATGTGACAAGAACAAGTTTGCAGGAGTAAGGAACTGCAGCACTCACTGAGCAGCAGTGGGAAATTTGTCACGGTGCTGATTATTTATATTGCAGCATCAAAGTGGCAGCACTGTGATTAAAGTCCTGCTACGGAATTCAGTTTTAATAAGAGCTTTAACCTTTAGCTTGTTGGGGAAATAAGGTGCCTTTGAAATGGCAAAAAGTCAGAACATAGAATGAGAACTTTGAGTGGTATTTTACAATGTATTTTAATGGGGGATGGATGAAAACTTTATTGAGACATCAAGTATCAAGCCTGATTTTTTTTTTTTAATCGTTTCAGATTTTTTTTTTTCATAGTGTTCATTAAAAATAGTTTTGTACAAGGAAATCAAGATCATTTTGAAACATTAGCAAAGTTTGGCTCCATGGAGGTTTCTGTCTGTAGCAGCAGTTATCCATCGCTGTGTTTTCTGTCTTGCATTTTAGTCTGTCAGTGTCACATACCATCATTTTAATTTCAGAGATCTCAGTCGTGTTAAGACAAAATAATTTCACACATTGACGGAATATTGTGGCAGCCCTGCCAGGGAAATTGCTACCTAAGAACCAAAGAATGATGTTAAAGGTGAATAACAAAGAGCAGGTTTTGGAATGTAGGTACTTTCTAAAGAGTGAAATGAAAGCTCTGCTGATCCCTCTACAGGCAATACAAACAGGAAGGTGTGCACAAGTCTTTCCTTTTTAGCTTTAATTTGTACACCGTTAAGCACGGAAATGTTCAAAACTTTTTTTTTTTAATTATATAATGACATCACACCCACATATTAACTGTCATTAAATAGAGTTTTTGATAGTTAATTGTAATTTGGGCTACCAAGCTGGGCCAGAAACCTCATAGTTTCCAGAGTCTAATCAAACAGCACTTGGAAAAGGAAATAGTGCAGTGATACGGCTGGAAACTATAGGGGAATTATGGAAATGGTGGAAATTTTGCAGTGTTGGAGGGCCCCAGTTTCAGCCCATGTGACACTGAGTGCTATTCTGGGTTTTACACAACCTTTCCTTCAAAGTCCTTTCTTGATTAACAAAAGGGCTCCTGCATTTGGTGTCTCTCAGCAGAGAAAAGAGACTCGAATCTCTTTATTCAAAGAGAAGAATAGCTTCCTTCTATTAAATATAGTCCCGAAGCAGGAGTAGGTGTCAAGGAGGAGAACACTGTGACATTGTGACATTCAATAGCGTGACATTGAATTGATGAGGCACAGCCCACGGACACTGGTCACTGCCACGCTCAGAAATGACAGCAGGAAAAGATTTCTTAGATGTATTTTCATCTCTCACACTCAATAGAGAACAGTGATCCTGACTCCCACATGCCTGACACAGTGCTGGGTGATGATTTGAGAAGAGAATGAAATAACATTATCTCACTTTGAGAAAATAGAATTACTTTTGAAAATGTCATGGTTTGCAGCAGCTGTACGTTGATTTCTTTATTACCATGAAACCATGCCTCCACGTTTTGTAAATCAAATTAAAAGCACTAAGGTGGAAATTGCTTTTCACCACTCCTAATAATTTTAGACCCCATGTCAAATAAAGTGATTTTTCAACAAACTTTTCATAAGACCTTATTACGCTTTACTATAGCTTTTGCTTCTGTGGTTCTTTACATCTTTTTCTCAAAATAAGAGAAAAAGCGAGTTATCATGAAACAAATGTGGATTTTTATGGTCAAAATGCTGGGGAGAGCCTATTGAATTAGACTGACTGAGGAAAAGGCAAGCTGAAAACCACCGCTCTGTGGGTCAAGCAGAGCTCTCGCCCTTTCCTTTCTCTGTAACAAGAGCTCATTAACTGCCTGGTTTTAATCAGTCCTCCATCACCTTTGCTGCTCTGTTCGTTGTCACAGCATCGGGCCTTGGCCGATGCAGCAGATCCAGGTCCCTGGAGCTTGAACAGGGAGCTGGCACCTCCAGGGTCTATGATGTTCATAGAATTTTCCCAGTTTCAGTTAGTTTTTGATCTAATGCAGTTGTTTCAAGGTCTGTCTAGAAAATTGAAGGTGTGGAGGTAGGGACATTTCCAGTGACATAAAGAGCTGTTCTGAGGTGTTTGCTCTGACTGGCCCTGTGAGGGATCTGTGAACATCAGATTTTTATCATTCTCCTCAAGCCCATTTGTAAATCCTCTTTTTTTCTTAGTCATGGTTCTATTTGCCAGTAACTCACCCTCCTAATGGAACGAGGTGACTTTTAAGGGTATTAGAAAGAGATTTGTTTAAAACTCAAGAAATAAAGCACAGAAGCTGGGTATCCATTCTCCCCCTTAGAGCACGCTTAAATAAACTGGGCCCAGTGAAGGCAACAGAATCGTTTTCATTCACTTTGACAGATTAGGGGTTGGGGGACTTTAATCACCGGTTAATCTTGGGAGAAATGGCACAACCTTACCCCATGAGAACCTTAAAATCTTGGTACAGTGCATACATCAAAGCATTTACAAACCCACACCAACAGACATCGGACAAAAGAAAACAAGAAAAGAGAAAAAAATCCCACAAAACAAATTTATTTCCAACTTCAGACAAGTAAAAGGTCTTGTATTCTCATTTGGTTTGAATATAGCCTGTAATAGCAATAAATATTTCATGCCAGGGGCAATAGTCTTACACAGCACTTGCTGTAGTCTCTCTCATTTCTTTCCTCTTGACCCATGTTCCTATTTGCAAGGCGGATACTTAAGGGACTACCTGTGTCTGCAAGCTATAAAATGATGTCTGTTTACAGCAAACATCCATCTTCCTTAAAAACGCTCACTATTCTTCTACAATATTCTGATTATCAACCCAGAGCAAAGATGTACAGCATTTGGGTTGCACTATGGGACAGAGCTGCAGGATTATTTTCCCAAGAGGATGCATTCCCATTAGTGATGTATTTACTATTGCCACCACATGCAATCAAATCAACATTTATACAAAAAACCCGCCCTAGCAAATCAAGTCTTTGCATTCAGCTTCTCTCAAGCTGTTGCTGCTGCCACCGTGAAAATGACAAAATAAAAGGATTCTCCTGGAATAATCACTCCTGGAGTGGGTCCAGTGGAGGGCTACAGAGACGGTGAGATTCTCTGGAAATTCTCTATTATTTGGATGAGGATATAGAGAGTGATACTACAGACTCACACCTGTGTGGACACATCCACCTCTTGGGAGCTCCATCCAACTTTGTCCTGCTTCAGGATCTGCTCCATGAGGTCTCCAAAACAATTCTTTAATTGACTAAAAACAAAAGATTTCTTCGTACCCAGTCTATCAAAAAAAAAAAAAAAAAAAAAAAA
>VZRN01002341.1:168699-313303 GCA_013397935.1 Dasyornis broadbenti
TGTCAGGATCTAGTCCTGCAGAAAACACCTGCAACATTGCAATATTTCTAGTTGAGGTCACTTTGAAATAAATGGGGAAGTGGAAAAGAGGACCCAGCTTGTCCACAACCTGTGCTTTGTCTTGAGCTGTGATATTCACCCCTGTTTGAACTGCGGGGAGTCACAGAGGTTTCACTGATTGTCCCAACGCTCTGCCAGGGTCAGAGCTGTTGATTTCTCCTACATCTTCATCCCTGCTCGTCTCTGCGCCACCCAGAAGGGATCTCCATCCACACACACAACTGCTGTGACTGAAAACTGCCTTTCTGCTCCACGAGGACTGCCAGAGAACACAAGGATAATGCAATATGCTCATTAAAAAAAAAAAATAAAAAAAAAATCAATCATAGAAAGTTTGTTGGAAGGCTTTGTAAGATAATCTCACTTGGCAATTGTCACCTTCATTGATTTGTCTGGTATCTTTAAAAAAAAGGCAATTTATTTAGCAATTTGTGCCATCTGGAAAAGCATGATTAAAACTTAAAAGGCAATTATTAGTTTTCTAGCTCTCATAGAAATAATGCTAATGCAATTTTGCCCAAAATAGGAGTTCAGTGAATAGGGCTATGCTACTGAAAACAAAATTGAGACTCTGCAGCAGTTCTGCTGAAGTAATAAGGATCACTAAGGAAAAAAAGAAAACCTTGAAGGCCAAATGATCTCTAAAAATACAGTTTCACACTTTTTATTAGGAAAGAACAAAAACAATAATCTTGAAGCCAATTCATATAGTTAATAGCAATTCTCTTGCCCTAGCAAACAAACATGAATTTAAGCGATAAAGCCAGGCTTAATGCAGGAATTCAAAAGAGATTAAGCACATTTATCACATGCAGGTAGATAACAAATAGAATATAAGCCATCAAGTCAGAAACCACTGCCATGAAACCTCAAATAAAGCAAGGAAATTCATCTCATTATAGCAGTGCTGCTCCTCTAGACTGCAGATTTCTGCTGAGAGCCACTCTCTCCTTTCACAGGGCCCAAAGTGTAACAATTCCTCCTCACCAGAGCAAAGCGAGTTTAAATTCACTGCTCTTGGCAGGGCCTGCGTTCTCTGCTGAAAGCGAGTGGCACGGCACGAGTACTAAAGGGCCCAGGATCTCATTATGTCAGATCAATGAAGTGGTTTTTCACCCACGTATTCACCCTGTGGCTGTCTGCACCCCTGTAGATCTCATCCCTTCAACTGAATAATGCACCGTGAGTCCTCGGGGACATTTTAACTTCTTCTGAGGAGTGCGTATTTGAAATGAAAGCAGGAAGAGTTAAATGAATGTCAAAATCCTCCAGCTTGGAAGTGCCTTTACAAAATACACAATTACATCACAATAAATTGCCAGCAAAGTGATTTTTCTGTCTCCCAGCAGCATCCCAAGGGCAGCCCTGCAGGGACAGCAAGAAGCTGCTGCTAAGGACCAGCTGACAAGGTTTCTTTCAAATCTTGAAAGAGGCCTGTCTGTACCTTTCATCACAGGAGAAATCATGAGCTAACCTAGAAAATATATATAACATCACAACCAACTCTACAAGTAGCTTCAAACCAGTTCCAAAAATAAATAATGTACATTAAACATAAAGTAGTAGGAAACTCAAGAATTAGAATGTGGCAAGAGGAATCAGTATCAGGAAACAAGCAAAAATTCTCAGTCACGCTCAACACTCTGTCAGCTGAAGCAAAAATACAATCTGTTTCTAAAAACCTTTAAGGAAACTACATTCCTATTTATTACAATTAACAGATTTTGAAAAATTGTAATTATCAAATTTTCCAGTGCCAAACCCAGGTCCAGTCAACCTCAAATTATAAAAAACACCCTTCCGTTTGAAATTGCCAGATATCAGTAATTGCACAATGGTATAAAACCTCTTTCACGCCTTTTTCCATGCTGTCCTGCAAAGTTTTGGTCCAGCCACCTTTTTTCTCCATATCCAGGTCCCATCTCCCTTGGTCTCTGCTCTGGTTTAGCACTGAGCTCACTCCACATCTCAAACAAAACAAATGTCAAAAGCAAAAGAAACACTGAGAATAATAATAAAAAAAAGAATATGAAATATTTCCAGTTTTTTGTACAGTACAATTTATTAGCATCATTCCCAGAGATTGCTCAGTTGAATAAATTGCTTCTTCCCAAGGGAGGAGATGATTATTACAAAAATCTCAAAAAAACCCATGGAATCTGCAGCAGCAATTCATTAATTTTGAAGGCAATGATTAAAATACACCAGTAAGTTATTTATATTCTCCACAAAATTCAGCAATATTTCACTGACATGGGACCCGATCCACGAATGGATGCAAGTTCAGCCAAACACTTCTAAAGATTTTTTTTTTTTTTTTGACACGCCTAAATGGCGGCTTTATTGAATAAAATTTCAGTAACTTTCTATTTGAATTTACACTGTGAAATTCACTTAAGGAGTGAAGTTCAGTACCACACCCTTGAATTTTTGATCGTCCTTCTGGATGTACTCAGCTTGTAAAACATTAAATAATCAGAAAGTCAAATCTTCAGTCTATCACCTCACCTTCTCTCACATTCAAGGTGGAGAACTATCATTTAATCTAATTACATTATTTTTGAAATGTGCTTAACAGTAGAAGGTAGCTCTTAAATTATTTGGAAATTCTGAAGTTGCAAAGTGGTGTCTTTTCACTTTTTAACCTGGGTGTAACAAATTGAACGCTGGTTTTGTGGGGACAAATAAACAATAATGTCACCTGGTGCAGGCCTTCTCTCAGGCAAGTACACATTGATTCAGTGCCAACCTAATTAAAAACAGGGCAGAACCAGCGTCTGTCATGGCGTTTCTGACATGTCCCTTCCACGTGCCCAGCTCAGGATCACCTTTCTTCACCTACTGAACTGTGACGCTTTTTATAGCTCAAGAGAAAAAGGAAAACACAGTTCTAGCATTTAAAATGAACTCTAATTAACTTAGCGTACCTTTATGTTAACGAGTGCCCTGTAGCTCAAACATCATTCAAACACCGTGCTATTCATTAATTCATCTCACCATTAATTACGTGAAGTAGTTTCCATATCTGCTCTGATAGAGCTCCACTTTACAAAGTAAGTTGGTTCATCTGTGCATGCTGTGTACGTGTTTGGAGAGACAATAAAGAGTATCAAACACTGGGCATTAACCTCACTACTGGGACTGTTGTCAAATCAACCCTACAGACTTTTATACTGAATATTCTCTCTCATGAAATGGATGAGTGAGATGAAAAAAAAAATTCTTTTTTTTTTTCATGCAAACAAGTATTAGACCTTGATAAAGGCCAAATAGAGGGACAGGCAGCAATTTTCTGCAAATAATAGCAACACTTGGAGTTCAGTTGGCGTAATTCAGTGTAACGCAAGTGAAATCACGGTAATTAAACCTGTTAGAAGAGTGAAGAATCTGCTCCATGAACTTCAGAATCTCTTGCTTGATAAATAAACTAAAACAAGAGCAATCATTTGATGGATTAGCAATTCCCACTTGCCTTTTCCCAGCACTTCACAGGCAGTAATTGGCTCTGACATGGTTCATCACCCTCATCGTTACAGCAACAGCCATCACTGCCAGCCCCCACCCTGTGCTCCTAAAAGGATGTGCACCAGGAGCACCACCAAGCTCTGCAATTAATCACGGCAATTAATCATGAAACTCATCACCTCCATAAGAGCTTTCACCTCCGCAGTGCCTTGTAAACATGCACCAAACACAAGTACAGTGCATTGAGCTAAACGAGCAATAATTATTGTCCTGGGTTTACAGCTCCAGGAGCTGTGCCAGGGAGAGCCTGCGCAGGACAACTCTCCCTCTGCATCCTCAGCCCATCCTGGACCTCCTCCTGCAGCAGATCAAACCTCCCCTTGCTGGGGTCTGTGTGTCTTCATTCCCACACCAAGTACTCAAGGCAAATGGATGTGCCCTAGTTTTTCAAAAGTTGGGTTTTTTTCCCCCAATTTACAACACCTAATAAAATTGCTCATTAGCTATGCATAGAATCAGAGAATATTTGGGGTTTGAAAAGATCTGTAAAGGTCTTCTAGTCCAACACCTGCCATGGACAGGGACGTCTTCAATCAGACCACATTGCTCCAAGCCCAGTCCTACCTGGCCTTGGACACTTCCAGGAATCTCAAAATGTATGTAATTTCCTGCATTTTCAGGGTTTTCCCTACGCAGCCAGGCCTGCTGTGCTGTCCCTATACTGCACCCGACAGAGTATGGAAATGTAAAAATTAAATAAAAAATGGCTTGTGGGTTCCCACTAAATTTTTCATGTGTTTTGAAAAACCCTCTTATCTCTTTATTCCGGAATACGGAAGACCAAAAAAATCAAACAAACAAACAAAGCCACAAGCAACCAACCAACAAAACAAACAAAGAAATAAAAATAAAAATAAAAAATATAAAAGGAAAAGCATTAATCCTTAAACAAAATCAAATAACTGCACTGAAAATGTCCTGCTGACTTCAGCCTGTGCTTCTGACCTGCCCCAGGAGCTGCCTCCCTCCTCCTGCCCACGCTCTGCAGGCTTCCAAACCAGATATATGGCACAGGCAGAAACTTTTGCTTATTAATTACCTTGCAGTAATTAATTAAAATTTTCATCTCAAGCTGCTGACTTGCTTTTCTCTGCTCAGGGGAGGTCAAAAGGTTCAGAGACTGGGGAAGTGGCTTTGCCCCAGAGCAGCTGGCTTGCTGGACATACGCGGTCCTACAGCATTTCAGTGACAGTTGCTCCTCTCCAAGGCTTGGAAAGAGAAAGCTCTGGAGATCTGCTGCTGCACAGCTCAAAACCTTTTATGTCTGATGCTAAGTTCAGAAATTCAATGCGAATTTAATGGAATATAAAATCTTTCCATCTTTTTGACAATGCTCTCTCTGCTGTCTCAAATAAATTCCTATCCAAAGCTTGGCTCCTCTGTGCTGCATTCAAACACCTCAGCTTTCCTCCAGACTTCAGACCAAAATTCTTGGGCTCAGCGTCACAAAAACCAATGAGAAATTAATTCAGGCAAGGGTGAGAACTAAACTTTTTGGAAAAGGAAATGTTTGTGACAAAAGGATACGGATCTTCTCCTTAGCACAAAGACTAAATTAATTGTAGCCAGTAAACATGAAATAAGGAATATAGAAATTGATGGCAAGCTAGAAACTTTAAAGGGCAGAGAAATAAAGGAAAAAAGCCCCCAAGAATATTTTTGGTATTTTTGCAGAAAGCAATAAGCAATCACATTTAAACCTGGAGGGTGTGGGGAGCAGAAAGTGCCAGGTGCTCCTGTGTGAAATGGAAAACAGAGGATGGAGAAAAGCACACAGAATAATGGCCATGCTGGAGTAAGTGGGAGAACTCAGACATGTTTGGGCTAAGCACTGCTGTGGAATTTAACAGAGCAGCACTGGGGCACTTGGCCGGAAAGAAACTCCTCCGAGAACGGCCTGGGCAGTCCTGATGGAGTCACCAGAGAGAAGAGCTGTTGAGCAAACATGCAGCAATAACACAAGCAGTTCATTGGACACCTGATGCTCTAGGAGCCTAAATCAAAGCCTAGAAAATTGAACTGAAGGATTTCTTCTGGCTTTGTAAAGAATAAATAGCGAACAGCTCTGCCAGAGGAATGAGCCTGTGCACACCCTGCATGTTAAACTTGCCTGTCTGTCGCTGTCAATGAGCACCCTCATTGCTTACTAACGTGCGCATCAAATTACAGCTGATCAAGCAAAGCCCTGTAGATAAATGGCTGAATAACGCCTTCATCGTATTTAAGAAAGCCTTAAAAACTCTAGAAGAAAGAGTCTGAAGGCATTTAGCAGAACGGCGAAGTGATAATGAGCGTCACAACCTGTAGCATAGCTGCTTACAGACATATTCATGCCTTCCAAGATTTTGAGTTTAGTGCCCTAATAAACACTGAAATTAAATGACCAAAAGCTTTAATTCAACTCCCAAAATTTCAAGAATGCTTCGCAGGGAATTCGCTTGGAGGATCTGGTCCCCGTTTACTATTCTCATTTAAGAGAATGAATTAGAAACACCAAAACTGGTGGAAACAAAGCAGTTTCAGGAGGTTTAATTCCACTCCAGCACTGCAACATGACCCCTTCAGTGGACAAAGTCGTGCTCAGGGTAGAAGGACACAACCACTACAATTTGCAGTACATATTTATACAGGAATTTCGTGGCCATGGGACATATAAACCTCTGTTTAGGGCTGTAGTTCTAAAATAAAGTGCAGAGATAAAAGCCTCTTGTGGTGAATTTGTAACATGGTCTAAGAGAATTAAACGTGTTCTCTGGATTCCAGAAAATCCCAAGGTCACCACTCTCCGTGTGAATTCAGGGTAGGTAGCACTGGAGAAGGAGGGCACTGGCAGTGCTCTTGGGAAGGCTTTGAGCTTTGACAGGACTCAGAGCCATCAGGATCAGGTGAAATTAGAGGCAGCTCGGGACTGCTCTGGCTGCTTTCCAGATCACAGCATCTGTGGATGTGTGAAAAAGTCATCTTTGGAACAACCACGTGAATAGAAAACTGATCCACTGGAGTATAAAGTGAGCAGTGGCAAGGGGGTTTTACACTATAATAAATGAAAAGGACTTTATTTCTACCCATAACATGAACCTCAGAGAGAACAATTTTGTATCTAATGTTCTTCACTCACTCATTTGGTTTTTTTTTTTTTCATAGAGGGAATGGTGATCCTTTCTCTGAAAGTCCTCCAGAGATTAAAAACAAACACAAAACTTCAGCTACACATTCTATTCCCGGTGTTGCTGCTAGTGACGTTTTTAAGAATCTTTAGAATCATTCCCAACTTTTTATGATTTTTTGTTGGCTCTGTCAGAAACAGGAATGTTTTTGCCTTCAGCACTGCATATACATTGTATATGGAGAACAGATAAGAGAGCTGTTAATTTCCTTCCAGTTACTCAATTATAGGGTATTAAAAGGTCATTTTTACTTTACTTATTTTCAGCATTTTTCAAATTATAATGCATAAGGAAGTAAAAAGGAAGCAAGCAAGAGTTTCTGGACTGTGAGGAAACTAAAGGTACTGCAGAAAATAAAAATAAGACATTCACCAAAAATATATTGGGGCTTTTTTATTATTGCTGTTATTAGTGGTGTTGTTATTACTACGAACATTACAAAACTCAAACAGTTACAATAAAAACAATTTTTTCATGTGGCTTTTTATAGTAGAAGTAACTATGGGTTAGTAGTACTAACCCATCAGGCAGTATCCCAAGACATATTCAATGCCAGATAATTTAGTTTAGTTTGTGGCACCAGTAAATTAATTATTTCACTGAAACATCTAAATTTTGTGCATTCTGCATTGTGGCAGCAAGCCAGAACTTGGCAAGTCAACATTATGTGCATCTACAGGGCAAAATTAAAGAAAGAAAGAAAACCTCTGGAAGCAGCACATCTTAGATGAAAGAAAATAACTAGTGCAACAAATAAAACAAGAAAAATTGTGATATAGGATCTTGTCTGTATAATATTCCCTGAAAATCCAGCCCCAGTGGAAGTAAAATTAAGGAATTTCAAAGTAGTCTCTTTGGTCTGGAGTCTGAGCTCACACAGGCTGCTCAGATCCTCAGAGGTCATTAATCTGACAGCCTGTGCTCAAGTTTTCTACCTTGGTAACATTCCCCGGAATTCACTTGGGCTGACAAAGGGAGACAACCCGTATCATACGAAATGGTTTCCTCCTGGAATGTGGGCTTTAGAGGGCCAGCTTTTCCCTGACATCACCACCAATTTCCATACAAAGCCTTGCCTGTGATAGAATCCCAGCTCCTAATTCACATTTATAAATCCTCTTACATTCTCTCTCCTACACTTCAAAAAAAATCAGCTTAGCAATGAAGGTGCAATTATGTAATTCCACATAAGTACACCCTATTCTTGTGAGTGTATTTAGGAGCTTGCATTGATGCCCTAAGAACAAAATCTGTCTGATTCAAGGCATCCATTACTCTAATCCCAGCACTAAGAGGCTTTCCATGAACAATTTGCTTGTTCCAGCCATTGCCACAAGCCTGCCAGTATTCTAATTATGTATTTCATTTCTTCTGGTCACGTTACCCGAGCTGTTCCATGTTGTTTAACAGGCACTTTCATTGATTTAAATTTTGGGGTTTAGTACGAGTTTTTTTCCAAGCAGCTTTTCTGTGAAGAGCGACAATTCATAACTGTTCCCTGAGCCAGATGTGTAAATTTGTCTGAATTCTGAGAGAAATGAGAAACTTTATTTCTGTTCCTGAATTCTTATCTTTTCAGATCATAAGAGCTACAGAATGTGCTTTCCCACCCTAACTGATTCCCCATAAAGTTCCTGTTAGTTATGCTGAGTAGTAGACACTTATAAGCTAATGGAATTGGGCAACTTGATTACAAAAGCATTTTAAATAATCATCTACATCTGTCTATTGCAGTATTGCACATTGCTGTGGAATACTGCAATATCATCACAATGCTGAACATAAGACCATTCATGTGCAATATTGCACTGGAATCCAAACTTTTTACTTTTGGAATCAGGAAAGTTGAAATCCCTTGACTTTTCCTGCACTTTTGAAGGACACAGACCAACCTTATTCACTCCACACTCAGAGTGCGCTCAGAGGGGGAAAGCCTCGAGTCCCGCTTTCTGAAATGTCCTGGTTTGTGCCAGGGGGTTGAGGATCCTGCGGGTTTCAGGTGACAGAAACCTCTGACAAAGGCTGGGGCAGTTTTCTCAGAAGCCACAACATCTGCACATCACCAGACAACATCTGGCAAAAGCCAAGGAAGAACGGAACTGCACATCAAAGGACCTTCTCAGGTGAGGACCAGGAGAAAGAGCCCATCCCAAATCATGGGAGCAAGTAATAAACTGATCTAGTTTTGTAAAACTTAGGCCCAAAGTCCTTTGGGAAAACAATCTGATGAGCAAATTTGTACACCAAAGACTAAAGTCTGCACAAACTGGACAAAATTTCAGATGATGCCAACCACTCACAGAAGAACACGGAACAACCTCAGCAAACACCAAACAAGGACGTAAGTCTTTCTATGCAAAAATGCCAACACTGATGACAAAATTCATTGTTAATGACCAGCTTGGTGTTGCCTGCACTGGCATCAGAGTTGTATTTTCTAAACATTGTATTTCAGATTCCAGGTTAAGCTCAATTTCTCTGCATGTACCCAATTAATCTACAGATGGATTGTAAGATTTCGCCTGCTGCATCTCTGGCACAGGTGCTTGATGCTCCCCTTGACGAGTGATAGTCTAATCCTACTTTCCATTTGTACAACTTCTGTATACATTCGCACACACTGGAACGATGCTTCACAACGCACTAGGATATACCTGCAAGGAAAAGTTGCAGCCTAAATTAGAGAACAAATTGAGGGCAACTTGAGCACTCCTTCTCCTTGTTCTTTTCTAACAGAAAGAAATACAGATTAATTGTAAGCACGGAACTTCTCACCTTTCAACTGACTGTCTCCTTGAAAATCTAATCGTAGGTCATTAAACACTTTTTCTCACAGATTATAATAACCCATTCACATCCTTCTACACCAAATGTAACACCAGAGATCTCTCAAATTTAAATTATTTATTTATATCTGACACGATACTTAACGAAGTGGATTCAAACCCCATTCATTTTTATTTGTGGAAAGAATTCTAATGGTGCTGTATGAAACAGTTACAAATTAATTTGCGTTTAAGTTCACATTCTCAACTTGATTCGTGTGAGTATTTTACTTATTTACAGATTCAGTCCATATGACTAGTTTTTTTGCATCCATAAGGTGAAACCATTCCTTAGTGCTCTGAATATTTTTACAATCTTAGCTATATATAACCTAGTGACCTTTAAGAACTCAAGTATTTAATTTTATTTAATCAAAAAATGTATCTTGAGAACACATAAGTCCTAAATCCACTGAAAATGGAATTTCAGGAGAAAAAAATTGGGCAGTCTGTTGTGTTGTCAGAGCCATTTATCAATGGTTATATTTTAAGATAACCTTTTCCTTAAAAAAGCAAATTGGGTGAAAATTACCTTTCAAGAAATATCCAACACAAAAGTAACTGCGTTGAATGCTATAAAACTTAAAATACTATGTCAGTGCTGTAAGCAGCAAAAAAAAAATTATTCAAAGGCACATTAAGTAATTTTCTTCAAATAATTAAGATTCCAAACCCTTCAAATCTTTGCATTGATTTGGCATTAAGGAATTATTGTTCCAATCCTCATATCCATGTATCAGGAGTGCAGCTTTTCATGGAGCTGTCTTTTCCTGTCATCTGTGAAGGTCAAGAGTTCCGTTTCTGCTTTGAAACCTTCTTTAATAGCAATAGTAATCCCCAACGTCTCACTTTTGAAAAACTACCTTCATGCTTTTTTTTGTTATAAAAGTGGGGAAAGAAAGAAAAGCGATGAATCCCCCACCCAGTAGTGAGGTTTGAAACGACACATTTCCACCAAATCTTTCAGTAAGAGAAATTACTAAGAAATAATACACCAAAGAATACATATCCTGGGTCAAAACGGCTGTGACTCCATGTTCTGGTTTCTGCGGAAATCATCTTGGATGCAAAACTGAGGAAGTCCATGATGTGTGTACTGAAAGAGCTTGAGTTGAACTGTGCTCGCTGCACCTGCATCTCCTGCTTGGTTAGAAAGTAAGCACGCAAAGGGCTCTGAATCACCCAGAAATTATCACAGCTCACCCTTTTCCCACTTACAAATATGTATTTTCACATGTGTCTATTTCTCTTCAGGTAACAAAGCTGCTGTGTCTTCTACATCACCTTCGGAGCACTTTGCCAGAACCAGGATCATGGGCAGGGAAGTGAGGAATGCATTTCTCTGAGCCTTCAGGAAGAGTCAGGAGAAAGGCTTCAGTCTGAATTCCTAAGGGTATTCACCTCCTAGAATGTCGCCTTTAACATCTGCCACAAGGTTTGTAGAAAAAGACAGAAAACGTCATTCGTTCAAGCATTAAATATTGACCTTCCCAAGAGAGGAGAGCAGCTTGGCTCAGAAGCAGAGCCAAAGACTTCCCGAGTCTCCAGTGACTAACTAATGGAGTTTCCAGACGAATCTTCACACCCCCAGCATGCAGATTCCCAAAGGAGATGAATATTCAGAAGATGTCAACATTTCACCTTCAGGAAACCAGATCCTGGTGGGAGGGGCGCAGGGGGAAAATGAAGTCTATATGGACATATGTAAGCAAGTGTGTGCTTGGTGCCATATGGCTTCCAGATCAGAGCCAAACGCCTCTCTGCAAGCTGGGGGCACAGGCAAAACAAGTCCAGGGAATTCTGTATCTGACCAGAGCAGCATCCTATCCGTGCACCCCACATACACTGAATTTAAAGTGCTGATCAGAGCTGCTCCCTCACGTCCCAGTGCAGTGGGGACAGCAAAAACAGCTCAGCTCAACAGCCAGAGCTGCCTGCAACACAGCCTGAGTGCCCCTGCAACAAGTTGGTTTTATACATCTGCAATGCACTAAGCATAATTAGCTGGTAATTTTCCTAAATGAAAAAATGAATTTAAATTACTGAAGCACAAAATACCTCCTGCACACCAGCTTGCAAAGGCCAAGGCTGCCACATCAAGGAAACAGCAGCACTTTGTTCTAATTATGCTTAAAGTAGATGATACAATTTCAGAAATAAGCTTTCATACTGGTAAGACTGAAGAAATAGCTTCGTGAGGTTTGTGGAACTTACTTTCTTCATTTTCGATTCCAGTGAAGCCAGAATTTAAACAAATAAGCATCCCCTTTGAGAATGTGCAGGGCAGACCTCAATTTCACAAACACTGTATTCTGTTTCTTTATTCATACGAATAATTCTATCAAAGGCCATGAAACTGCTCCCATGAACACACCGCAGATCAACTCTTAATCGGAGTTCACAAGGTGGTGGTCAGCTAAAGGTTGGACTCCGTGTTCTTAGGGGTCTTTTCCAACCTAAAAGAATCTGTGATTCTGTAATTTTTATTCATTAATAACATATAAAGAGATAGATAAACAGACAGACAGATAGATAACAATGAAATGGAAGCCATAGAGTGATTTGCAAAGAGAAAACACAGTTCTGGCTTAAAGGAACTTAAATGCCTCAGCCTTTTTCTGCCAATGCTCCCATATATTCTGATCACATCTAGCAGAAAGAAAGGAAAGTGAACAGGCTGGTTCCCTGCCAGTCACACCACCCTGTCCTGCACAGTCAGAAGGAACCTCAAGTAGCAGCAGATCCATGAGAGAAATGTTCAGAGTTAATCAGGATTGATTCACTATCGACCCATTCAAAGCACAGCTCAGCTCCTACACAATGTCACGGATAAATCAGGTGTAATAAGGCTGCCATTGACAGATTTATAACAGTAAATGCGGCATGAACAAAGAATTGAGTCCACTAATCTATATTAAAAAGCCACTTTTTGTTTGTTGAAATAGTAATTTAATTTACTTTATGTAAACTCTGCAATGAAACAAGGATGATCAGCTTAACATATGTATTTTATTTTATCATCTACGTGATTTAAGAGAATGCTTATGCATTTGTAAGGTTAGTTTTCAAAACTGGAAATTTAACATACTTTTGCCTTGTAGCTGTTTTTCAATCCATTTGGGTTTTTAGTTGTTCCTTTAAAGCATGCTGACTTTACATGACTATGTAATTGCTTTACAAATTAATGAACAGAATTAAAATCTACTCTGAAAATTGGCTGAGCTACTCAGCATTCAGACTTGGAGAGAGTGTCAAGGGAATTTACTACTTGGGGACTCTGCCAACATCACAGCTAAATGGATGGGTTATCCTTTTATATTTTGGAATATGAATCTCTTAGGAAGGGTTCTCAAGAACCAGGGGGTCTTTGTGGCAGAGTATGTCTGGGTCAAACCAGACATCTAAAGGAAGGAAAGGAAAATAATCCTGCTGTGTGCCTGAACTGTGGAATCAGCTGCTCCAGCCCTGTCACATCGACCCTTCAGCCCTTTCCCCCACAGGCCAACACACACATGAGCCCAAAGAACAAGGAGAATCAATTCAGAACATCATATTAAAATTTCAGGTGGAGCATGGAGCTAAATTCCACCTTAGGACTAATCCCTGGGGAGATGGACCACAGCCACACAAGTCCTGCTCTAACACAGCGTGGAAAGCAAGAAGTTTTCATCTTCTTTAACACAATAGATATCGGAAGCCTTGTGTATGTCCTAGAAAGTTAAATTATTAATCTAAATTCAGAATTAGCTCTTAAAAATAAAACCAAGAATTAGATTATGTAAAGATCAAGAGAATTTTCTCACCTTCATAATAATTTGAAACACCAGCCTGTTTTAGGACAGTACAAAGCCACCATATTTGTCTCTATGCTTGATTATATCTGTGAGCTTCTCTCCCCTCCTTAGAGCACTGGAAATACAATTTTTCTTTCACAAACACAACCCGGCTGCCACGTGCTCACACCCCACACGTGTGCATTGGCAGTGTCACCACAGCACCCCCTCCTCCCTCTGTCCTGGACATTCCCTCCTCAGGAGGGAAGGCTCTAAAGCCTGGTGTCTCCACAGATCAGATGTGATTTCTCTATTCCAGAGGCTAAACGTAAGGAAAAACAAGCCTTTAAGGGCTCACATGAAAAGGTTCAGCTTCAAAGACAGCCACAAGCAAAGGAAACATTGACGGAAACACTTCTGATGGTAGCAGTGCTGTTGTCGCGCGCTGCTGGAAGTTCATGGTGCGATTTTGGTCTGGGTTAAATATCTGTGTGTTTAATCATTTACACTGACTTCTGAATGGCAGAAATACAGCAGAGACGGGCATGGGGGCCTCTTGTGGGTTTGGGTTTCCTCTTTTTCCTCTCCTGCCTCCTGGCCAGCATCACATATGAGCAAATTCCATATTTATGGGTCTCAGCCTCAGTCCCAGCACAGGATTTTGTCTCCATTTCTTTCCATTTTAAAGCTTTTCGGTTCCTGCTCCAGTTTTAAGTTTGTTTTGGTTTGGGTTTGTGGGGTTTTTTGCTAAAAATTCACATTCTTCATTCCCCAAACATTCAATGAAACTCCTTCAGCACTTTTCACTGTGATTAATCTTACCCGCCAGCTCTTTCTTTTTAACATAATCCATTAGGTTTGCATAACTTCCTGTTCTGGACCCCGATTTATTCAGAAAGTTGCATTCTTAAGTGAATTTTCAATTACCATTTTGTTTTCTGGTTAACAAAGTGATTGCTGCTGGCAGCCTCAAGAGATCTAGCAAAGAAAAGCAGTTAAAAAGGAATGTGGGGTTTCTACGCTTGATTAGCTAATGTCACTGGCTTCCCCAAAACAGCATCTTTTATGCTGATCTTACAGCTGTTTGAATCTGAATTATCTATTTCTTCTATTTCTATTTCTCAAACTTTAAAGCCAAAACAGCCTGCCTGCTGCTTTCTCTGATGTGTCCAATGAAAATGTCACACGAAAAATTAAAAATAAAAAGAAATGTCATGCTGCTCTACTTTGATGCTTGGTTTATCTGTTCCCTAGGAAATTGAAATCTTTTCTTCATAATGGGCAGGAGCAATTGTAGTTTCCTGCTTTCTTACAATTAGCTTTTAATTTGTTGAAAAAGAACAGGGGTTTATAGGAAAATTATCAAAATTAGTGTGAAAGCCATTTATTTCCCTTTTTTATTTAAGGGGACTACACAGGGTGTAACTTTCATTATCACTGGATTTATTGGGTTCCTTTTGGGCCCACATTCACCTCAGTCTATTTTCACTCTTTGGGTTAAGACAAAACTGGAGAATCATCATTATATCCTGTTCTTAATTAGCTACCAGAGCAGTCTCACACCTTTTCACCCCTCTGGTATGAACCACTTCCCATCTGTACATCTGCAAGGGTCCAAAAACTGCCACAGAAGGCAAATCAGAGCAGGGCACCCCATGGTTCTTAAAATGAAAATGTTCATTAAGGAGAAAACCTCCCTTTTCCAGGGAGGAGTTCTGATCCATGTTTCCTCCTCCAGGATTTTTCCTCCTCCAGGTTTTTTCCATCTTAGAAAAAGCTACTGCAGTCTTTTCTCCAAATCCTGTGCCAGTTCCTGTCATTAGATTGCTGATATTTCCTGTTTAACTTTTTTTTGGAAGAGTTGTTGTTAATCAATTTTCATTTTCCGAGGAGGCAGGAATTTCCCTAATCCCATTACTTTAACGTTTATTTGCTCTGTTTCTTGAACATCGAGTTATGCCTTTACATTCCAGGCAAAGCATCTCTTCAATAGATATCCTATAAATCTGTGGGTCATCCTTTGGCAATTGTGGTGTGTGTGGAATTATCTTGGCCTTCCTGAACATCACAAACCCCTTCATTTATTGCTGGTTGGGATACAGCTCCCTTTTTTGGTTTTCTAATCACTGTTGATTACCCTGATACATTATTTCATACCCTGCTGTATAATTCTTGGTTTCTTTCCTGTTCCACTTAATACTGACTTTCTTATTCATGAAGTCTGTCATATATGTGTTTGAGAGACCATCAGATAAGGATATATTTTTTAGGACACCACTCTGCAGCTATCATTATACAATATACTTATTGCATATTCCTTTGCAGTGAAAACAAATTATTCAGGAGCTGGGGCTGCTTAATCTAGAGATGAAAAGGCTAAGAAAGATGGCATAAAGTTCTAGAGTGCGTTAAATCACACTGTAAAGAAAACCAGGACAATTTACTCCCCATATTTATAATGAACGAGCATTTTTGTTGAAAACACAGAAAACTTTTTTCTGTTTGTTTTTGTAAAGAATAATATTAGCACAGAAGGTGCCTAGTCCATCACAAAGGCAAATATCTTTCTTCAAAACATTGATTGTCTCTATCTTTCATGAATATGGAGAGCTACCAATAAAAGCAGGAAGTCTCACTGTGTAGGAAAACTGGAAAGAGAGAAAAATAGCGTTCTACAGTAAGATTTTTTTTTTCCTATTTCTTTCCTTTTGCATGAGGTATTACTTTCACTCCCACTCAGAAGAAATTTTATTTTTCTGTAGAATACAGTAACTGATTTTTGCAAGGAAGTTAGATACACGACTGAACTGATCAGACAATAAAGTCAGGAATCGACTGCAGAGGTCTAGAAATTAACCACCATTAGTAGATATGACGGTATGTGTAATCATAAATAAAGCAGTTATGTTAAAAGTTTAATTTAACTTGTCATAAAGGCTTGATTTATTAACACACTGTAGGCAAAGCTCCTCTTCTGACCTCTCTTTTATTTTTAATCTATATGGAGAAAGGGTTAGGGAGAGCATTTATATTTACACGCTTTATTCATTCACTTCTAGGACAGCAGATCAATTTTCTGCACTCAGTAACGACCACGGTGGTGGTGGAGATGCTTCAGTGAGTGCCTGGGGAATCATTGCACGGGGCTGCTCTGCTGCGTGTGGATGCTGTGTGGAACTGCTCCAACTCACTTTCTCACCTCTGAGGGAATCATTGTGCCCTAGCTCCTCCAGAGCTCCTTGGAAATTCCTGGCGCGGATTCCTCAGTATGCCTGATCCTACACACTTGCAACATTTCAACCGAAATTTGCTTTTTCCTTTTTCTGTCTTCCTACTGAGGCCGCATGTAAGGTAATCTACTACTGCTTGACTAATAATCAGCCAATCCACAGTGCTTACACACGAAGGGCAAGGAAGAAAATGAAATCTTAGAAAAAGCTAAATTAAGAAATCTGTAATTCATTCACACAGGCTGCCTCAGAGATAATGAGGACTGTACGATTGGGTGGACTGTGCCAAACTCTCTTTTCCCTGGACACAGAGAGCCTTTATGGGGTCAAGATGGGCTCAGCACCCACCAGCCACAGACTGATCCCACTGGTGGCAGTCTGGTCTTCAAGGTATTGATTTTCTTCCTTTAGCTAAACAGGCTTTACAACGATCAGTTAAATTGGTAAGGACATGACAAGTTCCAACCTCAGTAAAACTAACCAAAAAATGATAGAGAACTTCCGCAAAAGAATAAAACTGCTCACAGAGCATTCAATAGGGAAACATATTCCAAGAGACCATGTTTTTCAGGCAATTTGGTTTTTTAAGATCTGTCTCAAAGCATCCATGCGCATCTGAATGAGGTCCTAATGAGCAGTGCTCTTATTCTGATTAAGCAACCCTAATGACAGACCAGCCCTTTTTTTATTTGCACAGTTGAACCACAGGCTTGACGTAGATTTTTTCATAAGCTGGAATTTTCCAACATATCCTTTCTCAGAGCCGACCTTTTACTTCCTTCAAGCCAGCTTTTTCTCTTCTTCAGAACAGCAGAAAATTAGAGTGATACCAATCTTCTAAAAGGCCAGGCCCACTTCTTGAGCAAGAGGCCAACCCTGCTGCGAATGCTAGCAGCAAAAAACCTTGAGAAATTGTCAGCTGTTGTCTCTAACTCCTCGGGGAGTTGCAAATTACCATTACACACAGTTGATAGATGCCTCTGCAGGAGTTACCTATCATGAAGTCCACATTAAAGACTTATTTATGTCCTCAACAGGAGATGTCTTGCTGATCTGAGTGTCTTTAAATGAAGGATTAATTGCCTCTCCCTTGAATATCTGAGTTTGTTCCATCTATCTGATTGCATCAGATTCCCTGGTCTACAGCACAAAACTTCATGACAGCCCAAGCCCTGCACGCAGCTCTGTTACCAAAAGAGCAATGCCAGCTGTGATTGCAGTGGAGCACCATTATTCAAGGTGGTTTCAGCTCTCACACTCCATCCCTCAAGTTTGCTCACCTCTGGGCTTTGCAGTCTGGCAAACAGAGTTTGTATCATTCAGGACGGGAAGTGTGAGCAGCAGTCAACCCTCACAGCAGCAGGTAATGTGTCTTAAGAAAGGGGATCAGTACTTTTCTTGTGCCTGGAAATGTTCAAGGTCAGGTTGGATGGGATTTGGAGCAACCTGGGATAGTGGGAGGTGTCCCTGTCCATGGCAGTGGGGTAAGAGGGAAATTATCTTTTAGGTTCCTGCCAACCCAAACCATTCCATGATTCTATGATATTATCAAATCTCTGCTTCTCACAGCTCCAATTCCCATCAAAATCAACATATTCAAATTCAGTAGAAGATGCAAGAAACTAAGGAGATCCCCCCTTTCCTAGTAAATGAAAACATTTGTTGCTGTGGACATACCCAAAATCAGATCATTGTAGACATGGGATACCTTTATCTAAAGTTTTGCCAAAAGTAACACATTTCTGCTAAAAGTTTTCACTGTGAAGAATCACTGGTCCTAATCAGTTCCTTTTGAACAGCACACCCCAAAATAAGTGGTTCCACTGCCAGAATCTTGCCTTAACCTGACCCCCGGTTTAAAATGAAGTCCCAAAGGACATAGAGATTCAAAGGAGGAAAAGACAGTCTCCTTTTAGAAGCACAAATTGTACAATTCAACCTCCAGTGCCTGACACTTCAAAGTAAGGGACATTGAAAGGGGCTGATTGTTGGCAGAGCCAGTGGCTAAAATCCAGCAGCTGCCCCACAGCAGGACAGCCCTGCTCAATCAGTTCTCAGGCTCCCTGGGAGCCTTATCGGAAAGAAAAGCAGGAGTAATTGCTGAGAACCGCATGAAAAAAAATGCCAGAATATATACTACAGGTCCTTGGAGAGCCATCCAGAAGGGGTGGAATTAGACACAGCTCAAGTGTTCCCTCTCAAGCACGTCCTCCAGCCCCTCTGAGCTTCCCCAAAATCACAGTGCCTGGTCAGCCTGGGCATTCAAAAGTTGATTGCAATTATTTTAAGTTCTCTAGTAAAGACAAACAAAAGCTCATCAGAACAACATCTCACTGAAAAGCTGGAAGCCTTTTTAAAAAAGTAATTTCTTCATCAAAAAAATAAAAGGTAAAAAAAAAATATGTGAGGTCAGATTTCCCCTCCTCCCTTCTCATTTCAGGGTGTGCTTTTTTTTCCCCAGTCGCAAAAGTGAAAAGGGAAGAATGTGACAGGGAAAAAATAGACTAAAAGCAAAATCAACGTATCTGTTCCAAAAATTTACAAGTAAACAGTTCTGTTAAAAATTCCATGAAAATTACTTTCAATTTTTCACTCTTGTTAATGAAAATACAATTTAAAGGGTTACATTGGTCTGTAACCAGTAGTTTCTGGGAGCTGAGAAGACTACACCCCATGCATGTACCTCCTACCCACACCTGAAATGTGATAAATACTTTGGTGAGGTGCTAAAGTACTAAAAATACTTTTCATTTTTAAAGTGGCTTTCTGCTTTTCCAAAGATTTTCACACACACCCCCCAAGTCCCAACGCTGTTTGAAATGGCTCAGTTTTATTTTTGGAAATACAGCACTACAAAGTGCCCTACAGTGATATCTCTATCCAGATCCTAATGAGTAGACATCTATAAAAACAGATTGCTGAGAAATGGCTATAAAGCCATTGAAATCAGACAAGACGACCGTGGGAGCTAATATGAAGATAAATTAATATTCAGTAATTAGCAGGGAGGTGCAAACATAAGGCTGACAAGCATCTGACAGCATTAAACATAGCAGGAGCCTCCAAGAACGAGCAAAAGGAGGAAGAGTCTCCAGAAAAAAAAAGTTGCCTTATTTGTTAATCTCAGAAAAGTGTCTGCATCTTTCTGCACCTCCCTATTAATGGGAGAAATGTAAAAGGTCAAAAAGAAGGAGAGAGAAAAAAAAAGATCGGCTGGGGTCTGGAAAGGCTTGCAAGCAGCCATTCCAAGCAGGCTTGGAATTATCAGCCTGGGGTAGAGATGCTCAGGGCAGATATAGTGAAAGGGTGCAAAATCTGGAATTCCGAAGAGAATGAGGGCTGTTGGTGCACAGTCTCTCCAGCAGAACCACTGGGGCCATCGAATTAAGGTCGCAGCTGGCAGGTGAACAGCAAGTAAAGAGAGGCAGTTCTTCATTAAATCCACGGTTCCTATTAAAAATTGCACACCAAGACAAAGACGGACAGAACTGGCTGAGGATTGCTAAACACACAGACAAACAAAATATCTGCCAGAAGGGTTTGGGGGCCGCCAAGTCCTCAGAGCCTGAAGCCTCTTGGAGTGGTGGGAGCCACCCAGTCCTGCAAGGGGCATGCTCACAGCGGAGACACAGCCATCCTGCCTAGTGCCCCACGTGAATACTTCTATTTTCCCTCCTGGAGAGATCATCAACACCGCCATTTCCCTGTCGTTTGGCAGTTGGGCTTTTTAAGCATTCAGATGCGTCTGGATATTCAGCTTTTATCCTAATCCACTTTGCACTGAACTAGAGCAGAAGGAGGAGGGTGACTACTGCTGAAAACTTCATCTCAAATTCTGACACGAGCAATCCTAATGACTGTTGTCGTGTCTTCATCAAAGTATTTTATGTGCAGGACTTTTAAAAGTAAACACGTGCAATTTTTTTGCTTAGAGTTCCCACTGGAAACTATGATCTAGGTGATGGTAAGGAAAGGATATTTTTCTCTTGAAGCATTTACCTCACCCCCAAAAAATTCCTCTTCTTCCTCTAGGGAACCTAAAACAACTTGAAACGGTTCTGCTTTGTTTTTAAAAATACAGAGAGCTAGACGTTATGCAAGAGCAGACCTACACTTTCTCTTGGCTGGCAAACCAATGTGTTTATTTATCCTCCCTTTCCACTTACACAAGAGTTCTCTGAAGCCCAGAAAATTGCTGCCCTAAGGCAGACTAGATCTGCACAGCCATGAAAAGTGATACAAAGAGCCTCAGCTTTCTGGAAAAAAAAAATAATAATAATGCCAAGTTTAAAGCAACAAAACAATATACAACGACCTGCCCTGTCACCACCTTCCCAGCTGCAGTAGCACAGGAGCTCTGGGCTCAGCAGCTCTTTTCCCCACTCTGGGCAGACAATATTCCTCTCCTAGAGATCCCTGGAAATGCTTAATGCTAATTAATTATATCAAGCTTAAAATATTTTATACTAGTATCTCTTTTAGAATGTTGAAGGATTGACTGAACAGATAATTTCTACAATCAAGCCTAAAGCTAATTTGCAGCTAACGAAATATTGAATAAAAAATAACAGAAATAATAGAAGAAAAATATTTAGGAGACTTTACAGCTTTCTACAAGGTAATTTTATTCTTTTGTTTGTTCATTGATCCCCCCTGCCCGCTGCATGGGATTTATTGTACGTGCTGCACACCTTGTTCCACAATGACAAAATTAATGATTGTATTGAAAAATAATCCTTACGTAAACATAAAAATAAGTAGTAAACTACAGCAGGAATAATTCTGAGTTTTATTTGTTGTTTAACTTCTATTTTCAAAGGGAAAGTGGATGACATCTCACATTTAAGCTCCTCACTGTCACATCGACCCTGGTTTATATTTGAAGACCTGCCCCCCCAAAAGAGTAGCTCCACTAAGAATCATCGACCTTTACATTATTTAGATTAAAATAAAACAGTTAACCTGAAGATCAGTCCGAGAAGCCAAAATAAAAAAGTACAAATATGTGAAAAAATAACCAAATCAATTTTGTTGTAGTTAAGTTTTTAACAGATACCTTCTGAATCCAGTCATTTCTGTAATAAAAGTTGTCACTGGGTGAGGAACTTCAGAATTTTTACAAGTAAAACTAGGGCAAGTCCTAGGAAAGCAGTCAACAAGCTGTGTTATTTGGTCCCATTTCTGTTTCACTGCCTATCACCCTCAAAGCTAAATTCCATGAGAGTTTATTTAAAAAAAAAATTAGATGAGACAATACAACAGTGATTTAGAAAGAAGTTTTAAAAAGTGCAATAAAGTAAGTGAAGGCATTTACAAGGTCACTAAAACCAAAATGAAATCTTGGAAAAACACAAAGATATTTGTCTGAGCTTGTAAAATGTAGATGATTGAGGTTGAAACTACAGCCTGGATAGAGAACCTAATGTGATACTGAAGGAAAAACAGTTTACAAAGGTTTTAGGCAGACATACGGTGAGTAAGCCAGAGCTGTCTTTGGCCACTTTAACTGGTTAAAAAAGAGATTTTGCTATAATTCATGCTTTTCTTTTCATAGGGGTATTCACATCCTGTTTAATACTACCATGGGTGCTTAATAAAATTCATTTTGTTGCATCTTGTCACCTCTCTCTTCAGGGATTACCTGGATTTTATTTTTTGACCTGGCTTCTCAGTGACTTCAAAACAAAGTTCAGTACCATGTTACAAAAACCCCACTCTTCCATTTCTGAGAGCTGTCCCTAAGATGGGGAACTTCTCACATCAGCACTGTCCCAGTGGAAAAATAACGATAGCAACAGGTGGAAAGACACAACCTCCAGGTCTTTTCCAAGTTAAATCATGCCCTGATTCCATGGCATCTCAGAAGAGCCAAGTCAAGAGCCTTGTGCTTGCCAGGAGGGGAAAGGAAAGCAAACAGGAACCCCTTCGTGACGTGGAAGGGGAGCAGAGGAGGGGAAATGCCCTCAGGGAGTGCAGGAAGCTCTCTAATGGTACCACCAGTGCCTGTATGCTGAGAATCCCCAAAAGGGCAAAAATCCTCCTTTGATTAGACACAAGCATTTTTGCACTTCAACGTTGTTGTGCAAAATATTTAGATACCAAAGTAAGATACAGGTGAGGAAGCAGATGTGAATACCTCAAGGTGGATGAAGAGCACAGCAATACCAAATGTGTTGCTGAGATAGTTTTGAGCAGTGTCATCCCACTTCCACTCCTCCCTCTACTCAAATATTGAGTTTTCTTTTGGTTTGAGCATTGGGCACGAGAGATTCGGTAAAAATCTGTGTCATGAACCTGAGGGGGAAAAAAAATCTGTCTCTTTTAAGCACAAGGATAGCAGGAGATGAGCAATTGAGATGATCAATGGCTCTTGAACAGGCACTCTGTCTTTTATTATACAAAATAATCTGGAAGTTGTATTCTCTGTTGCAGTGGGGGACAGGGAGTGATAATAATTTAAAAACTTATCTTCCCTTAGATGTGTTATGCAGTTCCTGTGGATATATAATTCCTGGAGTCCCAGACTTTTGGGTTCAAGTGAGTCCAGCAGAGCAGGCCAATACCACAACAGAGGGGTCGTGCCTGGATTTCGTTTTTCCTAGTGATGCTTAACAGTTGAGTTGCTTCTGCTGGAAACTCTTCAGAGCTCTGCAAAGAAACTCCCACCACTCTGCATCTGTTGGGTAATTATGAACTGCAGAGAGTAATTACTGGAAATATATTATACTTTCATAATTTGAGACATCAGTGGCTGCAGCAAAACTTGCCTTTTTGAACTCAATTGCTGTTTGTTTCCACAATGAGCCATATGTTGCTGGCAACGTGCAAAGCTTTGTCCCTGAGATGTATGATCTTAACTCTGGGCAGCCTCTGGGAAACAGCACTAATAAATGTGTCACAGTGAAGCACTCTGCAGAAATGACTATATATTATTTTGTGGCACACTCCGCTCTTCCTGCATCAACCATCTCCTTCTGGTGTTTTCACGTTCATTAAATGCAAAGAGAAGTTAGAAGAGCTTTCTTCTTAGAAGCTGCTCTAGGCCTGGTCTTTTGTGGAAAACTATTCACATGGAGCTGGTGCCGGGAACAAGAGAGACACTTTTGCATAATCTACAGCAAATCTGTTGCTGCTTGATTTAATCCAAGGAATACTTTTCCTGCCATTGATCTCGGTAAAGCTTCACTTTGAGGATGTTCTTGCTTTGTTGAATTTTGGTCTTCTAGCCACAGTTACAAACCAAGCCATAAATAAATCAACTTAGGCTGGATCATGGACCCTGATCACTATCTCTACATGGGCTGGGTAGAAGTGCCCTCATCTGAGTGTTCTACTGGCTTACCTGAACAACCCCAGAGCTGAAAAAATAAAAAAAAACCAAAACCAAACCTATGTAACCAAATTAACACGCTTATAAACTAGACATAAGCACTTCTGGTCTACATTAATGAATCCAGGTCTGGCATGGCAGTGACACAGACATCAATATTTTGGTTATGTATAACAACTGAGAACACGACAAGACCCATTCCCTTAGTCTACATGACAAGAAATATTTGTTTCCTTAAAATTTTATTATAGATGTAATGGGATCAGACTCTTCATTGGCCTTTAAACACTGGAATGCTAAACAGAATTGATAATTAATAAAAACAGCAATATTTTTTCATGCACGTGGAGGGCTTACAGTTGTGGAACATTGTTCTTCTTAATAATTGAATCTCGTTCAGTCAAGCTGAGATTATTAAAATGCTTGCCATTCAGGCTCCATAAAGACTGCTGCATGGCAATTGCCTGGAACAAGCATCGTGAGTGCTGCTACTCTCACCTCCTTCTCTGCTGTGGTTAGAGAATGTCAAGCAAAGAGCCCAGAGGAGGCAGAAAATAAGGGAAGTCTGTCAATAGTAGTGAGTCAGGGATGCTCTGAGCACATCAAAGTCAAAAGGAGGGCAAACAGGGAAGAGCAGCTCCTGGCCTTGGCTACAGAGCCAATCCTACTGCTGAGCTTGCATCAGAACACTGGGGCTTGAAAGGGTTTGGGTTTCACTAGGGTCTGAAATACCAAGTTCAAAGTTCACGTCTCCCCAAGCCTGGAGAGTGCTCAGACCCAGGCACGACCCCTCTGTGATCAGCAGAGATATCAGGCAACTGGAGGCCCAAGAAAGGGAAAACAGATGGCAAGACTGAAACAAGGCAGGTGACAGATCACCCTGCAAATACTTTTATTTCTGTGTGCAACAGAGGTAGAAATAAATTTAGGAACAGTTAGTCACTGTCAAACCAACATGCACTACTAGAAAACCTAGGATTTTGTTGAGACCTTAAATTAAAAAATGTCTATAACATGCATGGCTTTAAAAAATTCTGTATGCTATTCTCCAAATGTTAGAGCTGCCACTGTAAGTTGAATTGAGTGATGTGTGTTGCAGTGTGGAGGTCTGAATATTTTTTGATTCCTCAGAATATAAGGACTACTAGATTTGTTGTAGTGTTCCATTAAATTAAAATATGAGAGATTTTGGTGAAGTAGAAAGGAATTTGTGGATCTGCTTTACACAGTGATGGGATATTTAATAGGATTGATAAATAGCAAAAGCATGCTTTAATTATTTATACATCCACTTTTGGAGAAGAAAAGACCAGTTAAAATAACATGAGGAAATGTGGTTATGATTTAATTAACACAGCATCAACTACTCACTAAAGTTTCTCTGCCCTGATCAAAGAGGGGAGATGCAGATAATTGAAGAATATTGCCAAAAGTTGCAAGGGTGTTTAACGAATACAAACAAACAAATTAAAAACACCAAGGTGGCAAAAAAACCCCCCAAATACCAACTGGTTTCATGCTGTCCACATCATTTGTGAAAGTCAAAAGGGCCCCTGTGGGGTTCAGCAGTTTATTCAAAAGAGCAGTTCAAAACACTGTGTTGCCTTTAAAGTAAAGTAAACTGAAACGAAGCAAAATACCTTTTGTGATAATCCCACCCTTTTCTCCCCTAGGAGAACAGGGAGAGATGCACAACTGGCTCACACATTTGTTTGCTCCAGGTGCTGCCCTCAAGCTCCGCTCCCCTGCCAGCAGCACTTCAAAGTACCCAGGGACACAGATACTCAGCTCCCGAGCACACACAGCTCATGGGCTTGCCTTGTCCTCTCTAATTAACAACAGTTAATGTTTCCTTCTCACCCTGCTCCTGTCCTTTGAATTCATTTGTGCAGTGAAGGGTGATTTTTGGCATCCTGCTTCATCTTCTCTAAACCTGATTTACAGATTTCAGAGAGGTGGCAGGATTTCAAACTAGGATGTGTTTAAGGTCTGGCAAAGGCAGTGAAATAGTAACAGACTATTTTAAATACACACATATATATATAAATATATATATTTGGCATTTCCCCAGCTAGGACAATTAACATTGTATAAAAATCTGAAAAGTGGCAATTTTCTGCTCTTAAATTCCCATTTCATCACATTCAAAAGGATTTGTGTTTCAACCATCTGAAAGCTCCACAGTGTTCAGACCCAATTTTGTGTAAACTGGTAACATCCAGGTTTGGGGAGAAAAATTATCCTCAGAGGCCATTACACAGACTTTATCCAGTGAGAACTGAGGAAATAATAGTTATTGCTCTGGATGTTGTGGTACTTCCAGTTACGAGAAACAGCACAGCAACACCAAAGGACAAAGCCTGACAGGCCAATAAAGTCAAATGAGTGCATTATCCCAAGAAAAAAGTCTCCAATTCCACTCAGGTTCTAAACTAGTATTGTCACCATCAACAGCCTCAGGATTTACACAGACATTTCTGTCTCCAAAGCCCTTCACGTGCATTAAAGCAGTCGAGGCTCGAAGCACTGCTGTGAGCAAACTTCATTATGGTCATCACTCCACCCTAAGAAAATAAAGGGATTCTTTTTCCACAGGCTCACCTGCTGGCTGACTCAATGCTGGCTCCATTTACCACCCCAGAGGGGTCATGCAATGATCTCATCCCACAGTCACAATCCCCATGTCCCCCTTTCCAGCCCCAGGCTGCACCAGAGGAAAGAATCCCTCCCTCCCCAGGTTCTTCGGTACTATCACTGGGAAAACTGCCTCACTCATCCCATAAATCTGCACCAACAGGAATAATGATGCTGTGTGAGCAAGGAGAGAGAAGAGTTCCACCTCCACAAGAGCCCCCAAGCCAGGGTTTTATTTCATTGCTCTTGGCTCACAGTGGCAGCAAGGGAGAAGACTGAGCATTTGTCTCTGAACCAGCCTGTACCGAGCAGTGCTGGGAGCCACAGGCACTCAGATTCTGCCCTGAGGTGCAGCTGGGCTGCAGCTTCCTCCCAGATCCATCAGAATCCGTGGGGATTGACCTGCAGGTGGATTACCCGCAGTCTGTATGCACGTGGGCTGCCTGGAAAACACAATAAGGTGGATTTGGGAATTTTATGGCTTTCTCTTCAGGCATCGTCAGTGCCAGCAGAAATACAGGCCCCAGTCTGGGATCAGAGCTCAAATCACATCACCCTTCACAGTTCCAGACCCATGGCAAGATCTGGGCTCTTGCCTCTGCTCCCTGTAAAGCAGCACACCCTTGATCTCTGCTCCTGTTTGTACCAGGATCATTCGTGTGTGTCCTTGGGCAAGCTGCGTGACAAGGTTTGGCCAGTCCCTCAGCTGAATGTGCGGCTCCAAAATGGAGCTGCCCAGCTCCATGCCCTGGTTGCTGGGGCAGCACAGCTTCACCTGCTCACTCCAGCTCCTGGGGACAGGGCAGGTAATGCACACATGGAGCACTGCAAGCTCAGCAAGACACAAGCATGTTCCTTAAATCTTCCTTTCCAGGACATTCTAGTTGTACTTGGAGAATACAGAGCTAATGATGTAGACCTTCAGGTGGCAAGGGCAGGCAGGAGGAGCAGGCTTGCCTCTAATTTGAAGTTTCAAGGGGTTTAAAGTCTCCTTTTAAGACAAGTTAAAATGGTTATTTTCCCCCTTTCTTTCAGATTTTCTGTGTGGTGGGTTGACCTTGGCTGGCTGCTGGTTGCCCATCACACTGCTCTATCACTCCCTGCCTCAGCAAGGCAGAGAAAATAGGATGGAAAAGGAAAAAAAAACCCTCATGAGTAAAGACAGAGGCAGTTTAATAAAGCAAAACCAGCACAGAGGAGTGAAAGAAAACAAAAAGATTTATTCCCTACTCCCCAGCAGCAGGCAATGTCTAGCCAATTCCCAGGAAGGAGGGCTGCAGTACCCACAGCAATCGCTCCAGAAGACAAATGTAATAATGAACACACACACAAACACACACACACACACACCCCTTTCCCTGAGCTTTCATTGCTGAGCCGAGATTGGATGATAAGGTAGATCCTTTGGTCAGTTTGGGTCAGCTGTCCTGGCTCTGTCCCCTCCCAAGATTTTGCCCAGCCCCACGTGAGGAAAGTTGGAGAGAGAGCCTGATGCTGTGCTCCAAAATGCTGGAGTGTCATCAGCGTCTTTCCACCCACCAGTGCAGAGCACAGCCCTCTGAGAGCTGCAGTGGGGAAAATCACCTCCCTCTCAGCCAGACCAAGATATTCTGTTCAGCCAAAACCCCATCCAGATCCCCAGGAAGAGATAATCAGATATGCCTCTCCCGAGGTTTGTCAAGAGTTTTGTCTGGAAAGCAGAGTTCTGACCTGGATTTAAAGCTTTGTTTGAGATCACAATGCCTCAAAACAAAAACATTTCAAATTCAAACAGGCATTTGGGACTGAAATTTGACTTTGTCAGAAGAATTCTGAGCAGGTCCCCTCAGGACGCAGACAGTGCTCCCTCATTTCTCCTTTCCTCCCTCTTCACTTTCAATCCTCCACACCCTTTAATTTTTTTCTGCTCTGGGGACAGCAGTGAAAGAACATTTCAGGGCTGATTCTTTCCCTCTCTTCTTTTACACTGTGCAACCAAAGCAACAGCAACTTCAGGACCTTGTGAGACTGAAATAATAATTAACAAGACTGAAACTATAATTAACAGCAAGAACTAAACAGCTAACTAAGAGACAGGAAGGATGAATGTTTAACACTACCTTTTTCCAGCCTAAAGACAAACAGATTGATTTTTAGGATCCACCCTCACAGTATTTCAAACAGTGACTTCATTAGTACGAGACATTGATCTGGCAGCCCAAGTCAGATGTCTCTATTGTTTGAATTCTGCTGGCTGAGCCACCCGGGTCTAAAAGCTTATTTCAAAGCTCTGTACTCAGAGGGAAGTCAATATATTGCTTTGCTTCTATAATTTCATATCAGCTTGTGCACTGAAGACCAAAAAAAATGTAAGCCTAAAATAGTCACAGTGGGCTGCAAAGGATTAACCCCTTCCCAATTCAGGGCAGGGGGTTAGAACCAGGTGATCTTTAAGGTTTCTTCAAACCCAAGCCATTCTCTGACTCTGATCCATCTCAAGTGTTCCCACAAAGAGTATTGACATTTTTCTGACTAACCATAGTAAAAAAAAAACAAAACTATGTATTAATTAAAGAATTTGCTGCAAACTCAGCTAACTTCCTACACATACCAACCCTTTTGGAACTCTAGCAGACATCCTATAGTCAGTTTATACAAGGATTTATCAGACTAAGAAAGTGTATTCCAGAAAGAAAGCTGCTAAGTCTGGTTTGGATTGTAATACCTGCAATGATGGATGGCTTTTTGTGATTATTCAGGAAGTCCTATGCCATGAAATAGATAAAACAATACATAATTACAAGTTTTGTTCTGTCTGAAATAAAGGCCCCCTCCAGTCTCCCTGATGTAATCCAATTTGTTTCCCTTGCAGCTTTTTGTTTTCTGCTCAAATATCCAAATTAATCATCTTCCTTCAAACTTAAAAAATGTTATGAAAATCACCACAAAGCGGAACCTGTGAAATTTCCCTGCTGGCATTTCTTTCTCAAGACAAATTTAGCAAGTCACAATGTGAAAACCAAATCCACTCTAAGCTTTGTGAAACGGACTACACAAAATATGCAGCAACAAACCAGAATCACTGCAAACATCTAAGCATGTATTGTTCAGGAAAATGCAATGTAGCTCTCAATTTCACCCACATTCATTAAGCACCTTCAGCTGATGACAACTGGAGAACAAGTTAAACTAACAGATGGTTTAAACTGAAATCAGCCACTACCCTGAGCCTGTACCCACAAAGAGCTTCATCAATAAGAATATTCGGATTTTTATTAAGCTAAGATGAAATTTCAGCTTTAAATTAATATGGGCTTTTGTTTTCCCACTGCACCAGGCTACAACAGAATACATTTATGAAATTAATCTCTTTTCTAACCAGCAACAGCAATATGAAACAAGAAAAGCTATCAGAAATGCTAAGTTTTATGTATGTTGTTTTCAAGCCCTCAGGATTGAAAGGGAGATGAATTATGCAGGGTTTTCCTTCCGATTTTGTTTTTGTTTGGGGTATTTTTTCAGCAGACAAGCAGTGTAATCATTCCTGTAGCTTTTCTGGAGAGCAAGGTATGTTTGTCTCAAAGGAAGGTTGAAGCTGAGCAACAACACACCAGGAAGAAATGGAGTATTCAGCACATGAAAGATTTTCTCAAAGATGCTATGGATTGAAGGGGTATCAAAATCAGCCTCTTACCTGTGGGTCAGGTTTGAGGCACTTGGCAGCGCAATTTGGGAAGCACACACTGCTGCTGCTTGGTGGAGACACAGAGACCTTCTGTCCCTGCCAGAGCCCATCTGGCATCTCCCACAAGCCCCGAATTCACTCGCCCAACACAAACAAGTGAATAAGCCCTGTGTGTTTAATACTTCACTGAATTTCATCTTAAAGGGAGCTGGAGGAAAAAAAATAGGAAGGAAGGAATCAGTCTGGCTATTTGTACAACAGGCTACACAGTGTTCCTCTTGGTCAGGGCTAATTCCATGCGCTGATATCATTACTTGCATGCTTTGCTGATTGGCATTGGAAGACAGACATTAACTCATACAAACTGAAAACAAGCAAATGAATATGGGTGTTTTATCACCATAAAATAAAATTAATTCAAGTGGCTTATTCAGATGAATACTATTATTCTGGCTGCCCCACCTCAGTGACTAAATACTGTTATTTGGGAAGAACACACACGCATCTTGGTCAACAAATCAGGATTCCTTTAAAGAAAGAAAAATGGTTAGATTTCCTCTTTTTCTCCCTTTTCTTTGAGTGGTAAAACAAATGAGCTGTGAATTCAGCTGCAGAAACAAACCTTGCTAATGTATGAGGTCACCTAATTTGAGGATGCATTTAGTCATAGGTGTCTGACAGTCAGATCAGTGGAGTGATGCCCTTCTCACTCAACATTTAGGAGTGTTGAGACATAATGTGTCATTTAAGGCCCATTTCTAAGTGCCATGATGCCTGCATCACAAAACTAAGGAACAAATTTATTTATTAAAATCCTCAGTTGTTTAAACTAGATTGCTCAGTAAGGATCTTCATTTTGTTTAAGGAAAGAAAAATTTCAGGCTTGGAACTCTCAAGAACAGCTTGATCCCTGTGGGATGCAGAGAGCAAATCAAAGGGTAGAACAAAGACAAATTTTGTTTTCATGTTTGAAAACCTTAGCGATGCCTATAAATTTTAGGGGTTGTCATTCCTCCTGTAAGTTGTTTGCAGTAATCACATATAGAGGCAGTCACTGCCAACAGAGCATCCACTCGGCATCACTGAGTGCTCAGAGGCACAGGGTTCAGAGACTTAATACACATTGATTTGGCTTTACAAGTTTGGGGTTTTTACTACATTGGCATGAGACTGTTCCAAATAGTTTTGTACGCGATGCTTCTTCAAACATTAAGTGCCATGATCCTATCCCATCTGTTCTTGACGGTCAACCATCGTAAAGAACAGGGTAAAATCAAGTTATTATGCTCATAAAAGTGTAAAGAGAAAAAGTAGATTTTAGGTAGGAAAAATTATTTTTTAATATAACAAAACAAAATAACAAACAGGCACAAGAAACTTGTATTGAACTGCATAAATAAGTGGTTTGACTCAGGTTAGCAAAATCTCTACCACACACTGTGCAAAAGGCAGCTGAGCTGAGCTACATGGCAAGTGTGAGGCAGTTTCATAGCTAAAAGAACTCATTCCTCCTGTATTATAACTGATCACTGCTTGTAGCAGATTTCTTTGTACCATTACATAATTTCCCCTTGACTTATTCACATATCCCCATCATTATGTGATTACACTTCAAACTTCAGAAAAAGAACATTCAGCATCATAGCCAACGCTCCTCTATATCTGTTATTTGCAAGGCAACATCAACTATAATTTGAGTCATCATCATTCTTGTTTAACAAGGAGGCAATTTACTGACAGTAAATGAGCTGGGACTAACAGGTTTGTAGTATATATCCAAGTCATCAATACTGTTTCCTACGGAAAAACAAAATGTTAATTATTGGACTGTCATAATTTTTAGTTCAGAGCTGGGTACATGACAGAAGTCAGAATCCAAGGTGCTGGGCACAGCACAGCATCGACAGAGCCCCTGGCTCTGCTTTGGGTTCCTTGTTTAACACAGGCAAGGGTAAACATGAGGTGTTTGACTGAGCCCCAGCCCTCCCACACCCCCTGGAAGAAGCCAGAGATCCTCAACAGGGTCAGACCTGCACCCTCTGCATTGGGCCACCTGTGAAACAAACTCTTACTGCTTGGCTTCTGAAATTTCTTGTTCTTCTGTCTTAACATTTTCATAAAAAAACAGCTTTAAGGGAGCTGAAGCCCTAAATCTCACATTTCACAGAAAGCTGGCCAAGTTTATACCTCAAATCTCCTTAGAAAGCCCAGGCTGTATGTAATTTGACTTTCTTTCCACAACCCTGCTCTGTTTCCTGTTGCTTGAGTCCATCCTTTCCTGCCTGACCCAGCTGCAGGGGGCTTACAAAAAGCTCCATGGAGCAGAGCTCTGGAGGGCAAGTGGGCAGAGCTGGTGAAGCCCAGCAGCTGGGCAGGCTCTGGAGGGCTCCTGCACCAGGGGAGGCAAGGTTGGAGAAACAAAGATACGATCAGGTCTGGTAACAGCACAGCAGGACACAGCTCATCACCACTCCAGGGGAGTTCCCAGGGGACAGCGATGTCCCAGCCCCTGTCCTGGTGGCTCAGGCTGCTCATTTCCCACAACAACAGCGCTTTGGGACACCACATGTGCAGCCTGCCTGGACCTGGGGACCAGGCCACCCCCAGCAGCTCTGCCCAAGGCACAGCAGAGGCTTCCCAGCCACAAGCAGCATGAAGGCTCAAGTGCTACCATTTTCCTGTCTCTGGCTCTGTCCCTGCTATGCCACGTCCCCTCAGACCTTTTCCTGTGGTTTTTTTCCTATTGCACACTTTGCCTGTGTTGTCTATAAAGCCGGAGCCCTTTGGGGCAGATATTTTTCTGATTGCCTGCTTGTACTGGCAGAGGCCTCAGCTGGATTCTCCAGAGCCTAAACTCATAATTCCAGGGCTGTCTTTTTCTGCCTCAAGCATTGTGTTTTTCTCTCAGTCAGTGAGCATTTCAGAACACAAGTCTGGAAATCTACATATTGCTTTATTACAAAAGTGCTTATGCTTTTAATTCTTCCTTCTCTCTGTATAATGAAATTACAAAGCAAGAATCTTTCATAACAAAATTTGATGTAGACATGCCTGGAAAATGAAATCAGAAGGCAGCAGTGATGGGAAAAGCTGCCATCAATCACAGCAGGCAGACCGTTCGCCTTGACAGCAGTCAAGACACAGAGGTAGAAAATTCAGTAATTTGATAACAGCTGCAGTAGAAACTGGGAAGGAACATTACGATGCCAGTCACTACATATTTACCATCATATCTTACCTGCACATCGGGCTCGTGACTGATGGGCACAGCAAAAATTGCACTGAAGTCATCAAGTGCTTACTTTAAGGCTGAGGAGTTCTTGTTCTTGGTTTCACTGTCTGAGGACAGCGATCTGATGCCTTCTCTGGCACCTCCTTCCTTCCATAGCCCCCAGAAATAATCCAGGGGGAAAGGCACACCCAGATGAAGTTTCACATCGCCTTATTTCTACCAAACTGACTTCTCAAGGCTCTGTTTTCCTCCACTGACTATAAAGATGCCTTACATTAGAGGCCTGCTTCTAAAACAGGTGTTTCAGACAGAGAGGCCAAATTTTAACTTCACTTTTAAGTCTTAAACGGGTAAAAAAGTTGATTGGAAACCACACCACAGTACTTAACACAGCCATTCACCTCCTCACCATTTCATAAAAAAAAAAAAAGAGAACTGAGGTGCCCACACCTCTCCCTGCTCCACAAGGAGCATCTGAAACAGATCTTTCTCCAAGAGAAGTCTTGAGCCAGGATAGAAACCCTGGCTTTTTATAAATTCAAATTTATTAACCCCTGCATAGGATTGCCTACATGTTTTTTAGAGTCTGGGAGATACGCAGTGTAGCAAATGGCTCTAAATGCCCACATCTCTCTAGCTCTCTTCAAACACAGAACCTGCATGAAAGCTTGGCAACCTTCTTTCATTCGTGGAAGAGAAAGGAGAGAAATTATTAATGTAAACCCCAAGTTCTGGACTTATCTAAAATAAACAAATGGTTATAAATCATAGTTTAAACAGATACAAACATTCTTGTTGGAGATGCCAGGTTTGTGGGGTTTCTTTCAAAAACAAAGGATAAAAACTAATTGGTATTTTTATAACAAGCCAAAGCAAACTCCAGCATTAAATAAAAAAAATTAACACAAGTAGTTTTAAGGCAAACTCTAGCTAATTTTTTTAATTCTAATTTAACCAAGTGAATAATTCTAAATGCAAAGCCTACTGAAAGACAGCCTTGTAGTTCAGAAAAGCTTCCAAAGGCCGTCATGAATAACTCTGTTGACCAGAACCATTCAAGACTCAAATTATGAAACTAAAAAATATTTTGCTGCCATTTAATATGAATTCAAGCAGCTGAAAATCATTTTATTGGTAGATAAAATGCTCATAAAACATATCACATCTTTAGACAAAAAAAGTCAGTCATAAGTTACGATTATGCAATTTTTTCTCTCCAAGGATCTCTGCAACTCTAATTTTCAAGATTTCTTTCTTTCAGTGAAAGAGAAAAATGTGTTGGGAAAGCACCAGGTTTTTGAAAGAGAAAAATAGCTTTTGTTGTCAGTAAAAAAAAAAAATACCGCTAAGGTTATAGGTAACCTCTTAAGAAAGCACTTTTGAAGCTTTAAGTCAGCAAATGTGAAAGACAAAATACTCTTGTGGAAGACATTTTCTGGACTGGGTCCTTCCTGTCCATGAAGGACTATCAGTCAGTACTTGCTAATATAATATAATACAATACAGCACCAATACATTCAACCACCTTTTCTCTTTGTCACATGCAGATCTGAACCTATAATCTAGGAATGAAAACAGCTCCTCATGTCATGCACAATTTAATTTTTAGCCACCCATCATGACAAAGTAGATTTCAATTTAAAAAGAAAACACAAAGGCTGTATTAAAAAGATGTTATTATTCCTCACTACAGGGGAAAAAAAAAAAAATCACTGTTTCATCTGATATAAATAAATATGAAACTGGGAAGTTCAGAGGTGTTAACTGAGCTCTTTAATTAAAAAACCCCAAAACAATAAAAAGCCAATTGTGATTGTATCTCTAGCATGGACACCAACTCAGCCACTCCATAAATAAATCTTACAGACCTGATTTCAGCAGAAGCCAAGTAAAAGAAACCAACTAGAAACACATTACAGGAAATTTTTGCTTGATAGAAGAAGTGAATTTGCATTTTACAGCTGTTTATGTACATTTGTGATACATTTAATATGCTGTGACCTTCAGAAGGGATAAAATTTGAGTTTTCATCCCATCAGAAACTCTTTGGCACGCTGCAGGATGCTAAGGCAGGCCATCACTGCAAACTGGGAAGTAATAAACTTGTCGGACTATTTCCCTGAAGCACCCTGACTCCCGGCTGACACTTGGAGCAGTCCTAACTGATTATCGTTGCTCCATAAGAACAAGACTTAGGCAAGGGTGACTTTCTAACAAAGTGTTCTCTTAATGGCTTGGCAGAAATACAGAATTTTCCCTTAACTGCTTGGAGGTATCTTTAGGTGAAATCAGGTGAGTTGCCTCTGATTTCTCTAAACTTTGCAATAACAAGGAACAATATTCCTGCTCACGTTTGCAAATCAAAATACAGAGCAAAATGGCCATTGCTATAAATCCATGAACAATAAGCGTAAGCTGACAAGTGGAAAAAATAGCATTGCAAGTAGTATTGCACAATTAATCAGAATAAATTTTAAAAATCTCATTTATAACTTCTTTGTCTAGAGTGGTACTGTTAAACTTCATGTCATTTAAAATCACAGTCCTCTGGAATTTGCTGGGTATTTATCACCATGAGGTACCAGGTCATGAAGGCTTTCCACAGTGGATATAAAAAAGCAGTGCCTTTCCCATCAGGAGCAGGAGCAGCCAAGAAGTTGATCACATTTATCAGAACAAGGCACAAGTGGTGGTTGAACACAGCAGACTGTTGGAAGGCACAAATTATTTCCTAAATGTGCCTTAAATATAAGGATTCCCTCGATAAGAAAACTGTTTTCTGCTCCTTTCTCCATAAGATGCCAGGTGTAGCACAGAAGAGACGAGCGCTCAGTCTGGAAACAATCTGGCTGGATCAACAACGTAAAAAGGCATTGATAAACTAGTCAGGGACAGAGTAACCAACTGCTTTGTTGAAATTCCCCACGAAAACACGTAACCAGCTCAGTCTGCTCATCTCGTTAGGCTCCCTGAGCCCCTCAGCAGCAGCAGTGGGAGCTGAAATGTCTCCCTGATAACTCAGCGCTCTGTTCCAAAGTGTGGCAATTATGCTTCCTGCCCCATTATTTAGTTATTTACATCTATTTGTACAAAACCACAGCAAAAAACAAAAGAAACAAATTATGGTTCATGTTGTTTCAGCAGCCAGCTGAGTCTTTAGTCTATACCATTTTCACTTTTAAGTTCCAAACCCTTTGAATAGCTTCTTTAAAAGAATGGACAGTATTCCTCACACAGACTGTTTTTCTCTTCCCAAGAGCCTCTTCACATTCTTGCCAGCTCTAATTTAATCAAGGAGATGGCAGGGAACTTCACCTCTCCATAAAGGCAGAAATATCTTTCTCTCTTTTACCCTGGTGGAATTTATCTTCATTTTCTAACACACTCCCATTTTTTAAGCTGCAACCAGACACACAACAACCTGTCACCTTCGCTCAACAAACACCAACTGGTGCTTCATACAAAAATACCTCCGTGTTTTGAGCAAGGAAATGCACCAACAGGTGAACTTCATGCACATACACATTATGTTAAAATACTTTCAAGGTCGCAGCAGGAATAAATTGCAAGATTCTCCAAAAAGCACTGGAAGGGCTCAGCAATCCCCCAGGCAGTTGTGACTGCTGGTATTGTGTTTGTTCTTTCATAGCTTCATTGAGCAGCCCTGAGAAGCAAATCTTTTTTCCCCAGCCCCTTCCCAAAGCTGATATTCTTTTCTGTGCATAAAAGACGAGGGCAAGAACACTGAGCAATAGGTCATTTTGTGGCCTCAAGTGCTCCATCCGAGCAGCATTAAACTTTATGCCTGCTCAGTATTTGCTCATTCAGTTCCTAAAAGGTGTCAGTTTTCTCTCACGAGCCATCACCACTGTGTGGAGGGCAAGGCCCGGAGGCAGAAGTGAGATCTGAGCAGGATAAAAGCAGGAGGGGGTAAGAGGAAAAGCAGGAGCCTGCTGGCAGCAGGATAAGTTTGGAATGGCAGTGCTGGTTCAATACATCCAAGGTGTGAGAAGGCAGCTACAGCCCGATGCTCTGCTGGGTTTATTTGACAGTGAGTCGAAGAGCTTGGCTTAAGAGGCAGATCCTCAGACACTTCAGGCTGTGGGAAATTCCCAGGAACTGCAGTTGGCATTGAGCTCAGCTCTAAATGCTGCCTTAGCCTGGCTTCTCAGAGGGGCTGCCTCTCGAGCTGGGTAATTACAGCCAGAGCAGAGCACTCCATAACCCAGGGGGTCTGGAGAGCAGCACTCCCCACAAGAAACCATTCTTTCATCTCTGGAGCATTTGCCCAGACTTTAAATTTTTCACTTTTCCAGACATTTTAAATGAAAGAGCTCATAAACAGGGCAGAGGAAATTAAAGGCACGCAAAGCTTATCAGAGGTCAGCCTCCATCCAATTAATTTTGTCTTAATATAGTCATGTGAGAAAACAGGAATTGGATACAGACAAAATAAAAATGAACAAAAGAATTTATGATGTTGAGTTGATGTTTTTCACAAAGAGGATGAGAGAACCATTCCCACAGTTGGAAGAGTGAGAGAGGAAAGGCTCTGTCATTTTGGAAGTGTTTTTACCAGAACCTGATCCATTTGAGAATAAATTTCTTGATTTACAGGAGACAGGAAAAACAAGAAACATTACATCTGCTAGTCTTTCTGTATGGAATTGCTTTTCACTACCCACAGATTTCATTCACCCATTTAAAAAATGAACCATTTAATTCCAGAGTATGTAGTTTTTTAATCTCCTGACATCTTTCATTACCACCCACGCTACAACTCAAGATGAAGAATCAACAGGCCAAAAACCAGATACATCTCACTATTCTTACAATAAATGTTTTGTTCAGCTGAATAAGGTATTTATTTAATAACTGGGATTAGGGATTTTCAATCCTTCAGCATTTTTTCTTCTGTAACCAGTGTGTTTTTCCACAGCAAAAAAAATAAAAGCAGGCAGCGCCTCCTTTAAGCTTACTGCTTTGGGAAAGCAACTTTGATTAAAATTATCATTGCTAAAGAATGTTCCTAACTATGACTGGACCATGTCCTTAAATCTTAAACTTGCAGAGGTAGGAGCACAGTCCTAATGGGCATTTATGTACATATATATATACATTGTTTGCACTGATTTCTGTTATAAAATTAACTTCTTTGAAAATCATGTATGTCATAACAGATTTTATGCAATATATCAAGAAATATTCACAGTGTTCGTTCCTCTTTTTGAAATTTTCTTTCAGTTCATTCCTCTCTGGAAATCCTATGTGTCATTTAGCAGAGACTAAATACCCTCAGCTGCTCCTCATGTGTTTTCTAGACCCTTCCCCAGCTTCATCACCATTCTCTGGACAGCTCCAGCTTCCAGATAAGTCTTTGGAAAAACATCCCCCTAAAACTAAGCATCCCCCTCTAAAAAAAAAAGCAAATACCTCTATTTTTTTTAAAAAAGCACCACTGAATCACCAACTGTACAAACATAGGCCCAGAAGTGCATTTCTGATTAGTCAGAGAGCACAGCCTGAATTTCACGCTCTCTTCTGCTGAATTTATGCTCACTGACAAAGCTCCGGGCACAGCACAGAACCTTCCCGCTGCAAAATTAATCCATAAACATTTCTTTAAACAAAACTTCGACCTTCCAAGCAAGTTCTCTCTGATCAGAGCTTTGTGTCAGGCAGTCACAGCATTTCTGATCCTCCATCACTGATTGAAAAGCCAGGTTTATCATATCATCAAGCCACAGCTCAGCCTGCTGCTAAGCCTTGCCACCATGCAGCTGTCTGAAGTCTGGCTGCTGATGAAAAACATGGTTTGAGTTCCAATTTTTACCTCTTTGATCCCCATTTCGTCCAGAAATCAATTTTGAGCATTAAAACGCTCCCACCTCAGATATGAGCTGCCTAAATAAGGCAGGAGATAAATCTGTAGCCATTTTCAGATCTTTTGCTTTGTTTTTTCCCCTCGTGACTAGGCACATGAAATTTTAAAACAGGAAAGCAATAGTGATTGTTTTGTTCCAGGAGTTGTTTATACATTTGAATTTCTCAGAGCTCTGATGGATTAGAGCAGGTGCCAAGAGGAGGTTCAATAGTTTTATTCCTATAATCCACACTCATTCTTTTGTCAAATTTGTGTTGGCAGTGCTCCCCTGGTGCATTATCCAGCCTCTACATTAATATTGCAAAGAAATCATTTCTCCAGTGTCTAAACTTCTTGTTATTGCAATTTTTGCTTTATATTACTTAGAGGAGGAGGTATAAACAGTGACTCTGCCAGGATTATTTCATGAACCTCTGGTACAGGTTGCCCACAGAGGGGGTGGATGCCCCATCCCTGGGAATGTCCAATGGAAGGTCAGACAGGACTCTGAGGAACCTGGTAAGGTTGAAGATGCCTCTGCTCATTGCAGGGGGTTGGACTTGGCAGCCTTAAAAAGTCCCTTTAACACAAATGATTTCATTATTCACTGAGCTGGAGACATTCCTAATGCCTCAGGTCATCACGAGTGTGTGGTGTCCCAGCTTTTAACACTCTCATCCCGTCCCAACCCCGCTGGACCAAAATTTATTCTTCTCTGAGCCCAGGTGTGACTGCAGATCCCAGGAGGCATTGCCTGGGCTCCCCTTCAATCCATCCAGGCACAACTGCTTCTGTTTCAGTCATGAATTCAGTATTCAGTCCTTTTCCACACTGACAAAGGTATCCCAGCAGCAACCACGACTTCCTCGAGTGCCCAAGCCAACACAATCAAATCGGAGTAGCACATTTCCGTCAGCAAACCCAACAGCAGGCAGAGATAATGAATCACTACAAACACATTTTCTCCTTGTCTGGCTGCTTAATTCTCTCATACAACCTCAGTGCCCACGCACAACCCCCTTTAAAACCCTTCCAGTTCTTGTGACACAAGAGGTGCCCTTCCTTCAGCAGGCTCCCTCCACTGCCCCAAGACTGGCATTGAAAGTCTGATAAATGGTTTTTCACTGGGCAGGCAATGAATAATAAGAGTTCACAGAGTGAAAAAATTAAAGTACAGCTCGAAAGCACCTCAGAGAACCTACAGATCCCCTGGCTTCCTGGAGAAGCCATTGAACTGCAGTAGAAACTCCCCTACACCTGTAAGTGGCTTACCAAGAATATATTGGTAATATTGAGTTATCAGCAGGGGGTTCCTCAATTAATATGGAAACTAGTCTATGGCATAAACCCCCCTCATTTTTAACTATCAGATGAGCCCTTGGCAGCCAGGCCACAATTTGGCCACATTTTCATTCTGTCAGGGGTGGGTATTTGAAGTTCTGAAGGTGTTATTGCCACTGCCTGCTGGATTTTCCTCAGCAAGAGAAAGACAAAAGATAGAAAATTACTGTGAACAAAACCATGCTACAATGGCCACTGGAGATCAGAAACACAGGTGTTTGGGGGATTCCCTTCTCTTTTGCAGGTGTTTCTGGGTCAGAGCCCTGAATTACAGCTCTTTCATCGCTCTCAGACAAGAGCGGCATCCCAGAGCCTCCCCAAGGAGAAACTGGACCACTCTTGCTGCCACCCAAAAGGGGAGAAGGATGTGCTGAAGCACATTATTTAAAGCCTTTCACATCAGTTGATATTCAGGACCTGGGCTCTGCAATCCAGGGTCTCTCGCCAGAGCTGCATTGGAAAGGAACCTTTGGAAGGATCCCACTGCCAGCTGACCACCTGTACAGACAAAGGGAGTTTGGAGTCACAGGAGGGGAATTGTACAGAAATGCCATGGAGATTGGAGCAATACGTTTCTATTTGCATGTCTGTACTTTATTTTTTTGAAACAAGAATCTACAGCGCAGAATAAATGTATCATGCACTGAAGCCAGCTCAAAAACTGTCAGCAATTAGGTTTCTTCAATAGACATGATGCTTTTTCTGTGGCAATGAAGCCCTGTGACTGTTCTGCCTCCCAGCAGATTGCAGTGCAGCTCATCTGTAAATTCCCCAAAGCATCAGGATGTATGGCTGTGCATGGTACTGCAGTCAGGGTGTGGAATGTTCTGAATGCCTGACTCTACCTTCAGCCATCTGGAGTCCCTCCTTTTATTAAATTATTTCCAGTGTTTATGCAGCCTCCTGCTAATTAATTTAAGAGAAAGTAGATTTGTCCCATGTTCTGAGAACTGTCATTCTTCAGTTTAGTGACACCATGAAAGATTATAGACTAAGTAAAACATAATTATATCTAGTATATTGATATAAAAATGCAAGGCTATTAACTTAAACACCAAATAAACACCACCCACTCAACAACAAGAGCTAAAATCTCTGATCACTGTGTTTGCTGGAGAGAAAGGAGATGATATTTTTGTCCATGTTAGTCAGCAGGAGTCCTAAAGCAGAACTGAGCACAAAACAAGGTCTAGGGAAGAGCAAAAGTGCCACCCCATCATCCCTTATCACACACGGTCTGTAGACACAGAGGGTACAGAACCCTGAAGGAGGCACGAACCAGCTGCTCCCATTTTGAGACCACAAAGCTGCACAGGCCTTGAAACCCATCCAATACCTGTGGGTTTAATGCTGCAATTACCAGGACCCCAAATAAAGCATGGAGACATTGCATAGGGCTGCTATTTGCCCCAGAGGTCTGTAGGATTGTGGTTGGAGCAGTTTATAAACCAGAAACAGGTGTAGGTGTTTTAGGGAGGTTTGTAATTGTTGTATGATTTTTTTTTTAATTTCTTTTTAATAGAAGCTTGAATTGCATTTAATCAGAGAAAGGGTGATGCACATAATTACACCACAGCATGGATGTGCCATTATGGGCTATTTTTTTTCCTTTTAATTTCAGTCAGTGATTTGAAGCATTAATAACCTTCCTAATTTTTTTTTTAACTAATGTAAGCACAGATGCTAATCTTACTTACATAAGCAGCTCCTCGCATCACTGTTTTCCAGGGACTAAATGAAGTTCAGCAAATTCATTAGACTCTGCAAGGGGATTGATGAATCTGCCTGTGAACATTTGATCATTTCAAACTGCACCCCAGCTTCTGCTACTAAACCCTGCCTGAACCAGTTTCTAAACTGGTCTGGTCGTTTTTTATTCAGACAGTTGGCACTGTCATGGAGAATGTTATTCCCCTGAAGAGTGTTTTTTCAAACCTCCAGAAAGATGTTCATCAATAGCTATCCAATCCTAAATTACAATTAATTGTGGACAATTAATTATCAATCATTTGCCATAAAACTTAGGACTACCTGGACCAGATCCAGTCAAGATGCCTGCACAGAAATATATCACCACACACTCTCTCCAGAATTTAGGCCATGTCGTCTGCCATTAAATTTTAATTTCCTTTTAATGAAACTAAACTTGCTAATTGCAGCAAACATCCCAAGACTCATCCCTTATCAAATTCTTTTCATAGTGATACAGCTTGAGAAAAAAGAATTTCATTGTGAGCTGCCTTATACTCTTCACTGGTAAGCCACAAGAATTGAGATAACATGCCTAAAAGGATTTCAAAAACATTTTTCTTAAAAAGTCATTTGATAGTGGATAGGTGTGAGAATTAAAACAATCTATTAATTCTGCAATTTGTCTTGCAAGGCTTCCCTTAGGGAGAGAGAGCATTTGTAAGTAAAAAGCTGTTAGATCTGTTTTTCAATACAGGAGAGCACGGTGAAGTGTTTGGATAAACTCCTAGCAGAATTCCAGGCTTGAACTCTCCTTAAAACCACAAAGCACATTACCTTGCAAAGGCAGAAGAGCCATTTGGGTAGGAAAAAGATGCTTGCAGATAATTGTTTGTTTTTCCAGATTGAATTAAATGAACTGAAGGAAATTCTCCCAACCCTTGAAATAGGCTGCCTGAAAGAAATATTTCCAATCTAACATATTGCTGCCCTCAAATCTATTTTATAGCTTGGACTTACATAGACCAGTGGGCTTATTCATGGTATTTTATGGGCCTTTTTGAGGAAATACACAGAGATCTAAATACTAGCTAGGCTAGTATTATTTCTAAATAATCTAAATACTAGGCTAGTTTTATTTCAACTTAACACTATGACGTCTACCTAAATACACACAGATTACATATGTCACACAAGGCGTTAGGAAATTAAAAAACAAATATACAGCCAATTCAGACTTTTGTACAAAACCAGGACAACCTAAAGTACATCCCTGAAAGCCACTATCTTGTGGAAGGCTGAATGAGAGGCAATATTCCCAAGAACTCCAGGAGTAACAGGATTAAACCTGTGTGAACTCTGATAAATCACTTTAGTCTTACTTCCTAAAAATACACTCACACAGCATTATAGTCACAGACACTTAAACACTGATAACAGAGCAATCACAGTTCACCATCAATTTGTAAGTAGTTTAGGTTCCAGAAATCCCAGCTGCAGTTTTGTTTCGGGCTGGCTGGGGGGGGGCTTGGGGGTTTGTTGGGGTATATTTTAGGCAAAGCTAAAGAAAGGTAAGCAGAGATGGAAGCAATTCTTCAGAAGAAACAGTGTAATAGAAGAAAAGTTAGTTTAAAAATGCCAGAAATATGTTTCCAGTTGTACCAGACCAGGCAGATTTCTCTCACAGTGCTCCATGGTGCAGGTGTGTTGCCAGTTTATTTAAAGCTGCTGCTGCAGAGTACAGAATCCTTCCCTCCCAATTCCTTCAAACCCATCCCATTTCCACCGTAAATGTGGAATATAAAACAGCAACAGCCAATGCATATCCCAACAATGCTCTTTGCATTATATTAGATTGATTTCATCAGCATTAGAGAGCCTTTCTTTCTCCAGTCGTTTTTTTTTAATCTTTAATTCCATTTACTCATTGTGGCTCATTCACTCTCATTTGCTTCTTCCCAAGCTTGTCACAGCCATCCCCTACGTCCCCACTGCAGCACCCCAGGACTACAACAGCACTCAGCTCCCCTTGATTTCTGCTGTGAGCACAATCAGGGCTGAACCACCTGTACTTGTGAGCCTTTGTGACCACCCAGGGCTGCAGAGATTGGTATTGATCCGACTGCTCCTGCTACGGGAACGTCTGGAGCAGCATCTCTGTGTCGAGCGGCAGCCACCCCTCACTGTGCCACGTGGAAAACCCAGCAAACAGCTGCTCTGAAGCTCAAACAAAAGGGCAGATCAGGTGTATCAGGTCCCTCTTTTCTCCCTCTACCATAATATAGTATACAACTACCCTATTTCAATGTGCAGATAACATCTGAATTGTCTCTTGGCTTGCAGGTGCTGAAAAACTATGGAAGCTATGGGAAGCTGCACTGGGCTGAGCAATATGCTTCAAATCATAAGCATACCAAATTAAAAAGTACAGTCTAAGGCTGGATAGCTCATTAAAAGACCAGTATTTGCTACTCTCAAAAGAAAAAGGGCCTAGAATGAGATTTTTCTTGTCAACCACATGGCACTGAGCTGGAACTATACGATCTTTAAAGTTCCGTCCAACACAAACAGTTCTGGGGTTCTATAATTGGGTAGGAAGGGGCAGCAATGAGGGGGAAGAGATGATTTCTACGCTGGTTTCACGGCACAGCCCCAGTACCACCCACACATGTGGCAGCAGCACCTGTGCCTTGTTTTCCATTTGCACCAGTTCTAACCAAATAAGAGACAGTCAGTGTTCTCTTGAGCTTTGGGACACGTAAAGGATATTTGCAAAGCACCAGCAGAGCATCAGATGAGTGGTTTCATTGTCAGGAAAAGTGCTGGTGATCAGAACCCTGGAGGAGAGCTGCTCAAATGCAGCCCTGGTGCATGTGACAGGCCTTGGGGAGGTTATTAGAGAGCCCCACAATTAAAGAAATTCATCACCCTCCAGTCTCATGCTACCTTTTTATTTTAATGCAATGCATAAGGAAGAACCAAGGAAAGGAGAGAAAACAAAGGGTTGTTCTGATAAATGTTTCCTTTCAAGCCCTGTCAGGCGTGGGGAAGCAGGTAATATTTCTCACTGACTGTGCAACTTGCCAAACATCCAATATTGAACTGCCGGGGTGCAACTCAGGTACAGGCTGGGAGGTGCCTGTGCTGGGAACAGAAACTGGAGCAGCTGGAATCCATCAGCCCATCCCAGGAACCCACCCAGGGCAGCCTGAGCCCTCCTGCACAAACACCTTTCTCAGAGCGTGAGCTCAGGTCCTGTCCTAAAGGACAGCACAGTGGAAATGAACAGAGCAAAGGGCAGTGAAACAAAGAGCTAAAAGAGGTGATTTCACACTTCTGACAAAGCCACCAGGCTTCTCCTGCAGAGCAGCTCCCTGCCTAAGCCCACCTCACATCTGACACCAGGCAGCTGAGACACTCGGGGCCATCCTAGCCAGAGGCTGAACTGGGAACCAGTCACTCTGCCCGGTCTATTGCCCTGGCCACAAACACAAAATTAGCTTTTAACTTCCATTTTTAATTCATTTATTGCTTCTCAAAACCTTCACAAAGAGAAGCAAGTGGTGAGTCCACATTTTCTAAACCAGCTCAGTTCACAGGATGAGAGGAAAGCAAAGAAACACAGGATAAAACGGCAAATCAAAACCCATGGAGATCTAAACTACACCTGCACCTCAGCTGCAGGCCCATCCCTGCCTGGCCCTGCCCTCAAGAAAGAGCCCAGCAGCAGCCCAGGGATTGGAACTGTAGAGTTACTCCCATTTTCTCAAGACAGCAGCAAATTTAACTGTAAAATATTTATACACAATTTATTGTGCAGAGTCCCAAGCACAGCCCCCAGGCTGCCCCTGGGGCAGCCAGGCCACCAACCCACACTCAGCCTGTCCCAGGGGCTGGCCAGCAGCAGCCCCACAAATGCACTGACAACAAAAACAAGGCAGCAAATACCCCACCAATTTCCTCATAGCACTTCAAAAAACCTTTTTTTTTTTTCCATAAAATGAAAATATTATCAGGTAAGATCACCACTAACCTCTCCTGAGTTGAGCCATGACCTTCCTACTCCTTCCAGCCACACGACCACCACTCTGCTTGCCTAAAAGTCTTTTAAATCAGCTGTTGGTGGTCAGGGATCATTACAGATTACTGAGTTTCACCTTGCACGCCAGATAAGCACCAGCTGGAATGGGGACTCTCTTCCGTCTCAGAGTTTGCATGTTTTTTGTATTACTGTGATTTGGCTTTTGTTTTCGCGATTAAAAGGTCCCCTTAAGTCAGATACCCCATCCCATATAATTAAAGGTTCTGTAAGTTTGAATCAATTTTATTAAATTTACTACAGAATTTCCTCTCCCAAATGCTGACCTTTCTAGTGGGAAAGAAGCTCCTAAACTCTGATGCCACAACCTGAAGGGTGACTGCATTGCACTGAGCCAGCAGCACCAATAACTTCATGAAATTCTAATGTTTTTCTCTATTTTGACCAATAAATAGGAGAACTATTGCTTAAAATAATAAGTATTCACAAAGTTGTTGCTAGCACACACCATTGCCTTCTAAAACAGCCATTTCCTTAAAAAAGAAGAGAAAGAATAGCATCATTACGGGAAAAGCAAGTTTCAAAAGAATTACTGTATTTGGTGTGGCAGCCACATTGCCCCTTTGGTTTTGACAGCCACACAAACGAGTCTGTTAAAAAATGAAGCAGGCATGAAATGGATGGTGCGCTCTTGAATCAAAACTCATAACAAAGGTGGTATTTAGCTTTCAATTTCTTCTGCAATGCTATCAGCTGTGAGCCTTTCCAAGAGTCAGTCACTGGGATTGGAATCATTAGAAAGGATTTCACTGCAAGCCCAGAGCACACTCACCAAGGTGCAAGCCAGGGCACAGTCTATCCTGAAGAAAACAGCTTTATAATTTTTGCCTAGTTTAGAAATAGCTTTTACCAATTTTGTTGGACAACAGGAAAAAAAATTAAAATTACTTTACGTGAGATTCCCTGTGAAAATATTTTTTTCGGTACAAAATTCATTAGACTAACATATTTAAAAAAAAAAAAAGAAAGAAAAACCGCAAAACCATCAACCTTGCCATCCAGAAAATTTGTATTAATTTTTTTGACATATTTGAGTTTGAAATCCATGCTTACAAGATCATCACTGTAACCCTGTAACACTGGGATCTATTCACATAATATGAGTAAGGGACCTGAGGGCTTTTTGTAGAATTCACATTTAAACAATTATTTTTTTTTTTCCCCACCCCCCTCATTATTGAAAAGAAAATTCAGGCAATTTTTGTGCAGTTTTGGTTTCAAACATTTGGTGATATATTTGGCACACAGACGTTTACCTGTGTAAAAGTACGACACTTCCAGTCAGGGATATGTTGAGTGTTTTCTTGACTTGGCACAGTGCCTCGCAAAACCCAAGTAAGTATTAAAGACAGGTTTCCCAACTCATTTTAATGCCTGTATTTGCCATTCAGACCGCTTTGCTTCCAGTATTGGATCAAATATCCAAGAATGCAAGGTGCAAAGGTTTCCAAGAACCTCCAAGAACAATTGTAAGCCGTGCTGTCGTAATTACATAAGGGCAAACCAAATAAACGTGGTGGAAAAAACACTCCTGGAAGGGTTTCACATCTCATATTGCATTTGAAGAAATGGATCATGCTGTGGAAAGCACAGCTTGCTTTGCACTTGAATACTGATGGTTATAGCAAAAGGATTTTTTTTTTTTCTGAATAGATTATATTTTGTCTATTTTAATCAAGCAGCTCCATTTATGTTACATATTTTTAAGTGATTACCTTAAAAGACCATGTAACTTATTCCAACTTTTGCCTTGATTGCATAAATCAGCAGTTATTTTAATTTAAGTGGAAAATATTCTGACTTAAGACAAACAGGGCGAAATCTCTGTCTGCTGAACCATCTATGTAATCTTAAAAGCTACATATTACTCAGCCTGTCCTTTCTGTTTGCTTCAGTGGGGAAAGTTGTCTTTAATCCCGTTAGCCCTGCTGAAAGAGCAGCCTGGACTCTGCCGCATGTGGAACCAGCCAGAGCTGAATGAGCAGCTCCACTGGTGATGCTCAGTCGGGCTGGCACTCAGCCTGAGAAATGCTGGCTTTTAATTACACAAAGCACCAGTGGTTTCCAGGGCCTCTCCCTTGGCTGCAAACTCTGATCTCGGGAACAGCAGCTAAAGTAAAAATCCTTTCCTGGGATGTGCTGGTCTCCAGCACCTGAATGCAACAGGAGTGCCCTGAACTGTCCCCTGGGCAGGGTCAGGAAGGAATTGGGACCAGGGGAATTTGGGTTTGGGGGAGGAAGGTTCATGCAGGGGCTGAGGACAGGGCTTGGTTTGGAGAAGCTGTGAGGGTACAGGAGCAAGATCATGGAAACATGGAAGGGTTTGGGTTGGAAGAGACCTCAAGGCCATCTCCTTGCACCCCCTGCCATGGGCAGGGACACCTCCCACCATCCCAGGTGATTCCAAGCCCCGTCCAACCTGGCCTTGGACACTTCCAGGGATCCAGGGGCAGCCACAGCTGCCAGGACCTCACCAACTCACAGCGAACAATTCTTCCTAATATCCAACCTAAATCTGCTCTCTGCCAGTTGAAACATTCCCCCTCTGTCCCAGCACTCCATCCCTTTATCCCAGGTCCCTCTCCAGCTCTCTTGGAGCCCCTTTAGGCCCTGCAAGAGGCTCTGAGGTCTCCCTGGAGCCTTGTCTTCTCCAAGCTGGGCACCCCCAGCTCTCCCAGCCTCTGCTCACAGGAGATGAGCCTCAGCCCTCTGAGCATCTCTCTGGCCCCTTTTCATCATTTTTCAAGATGTTTCACGGGCCAGCAATATGCTTTTTGTTCTTTCTCCACAGGCTCCCGAGCTTTTCAAATGAGGTATAAAACCAATCCCCTCTGCTTTGCAAATAATTTTTCTTTCTGTTGCCTATTTTTATCTCCTAAGCTACAAATGAGCACAACGCTCCCAAGCTGGTACTGAAACAGAAGCAGGAGCATGGAGGAAGGGCTGGTGCCGTGTCCAGCGCCTGTGTTTGGCTCTTCCTCTGCCCACTACATGAGCCAGCATTTCCAGAGCTCTGATATTAAACTCAAAAGCTGTGACCCAACACTCCAGTTTTTCCATTTCAATGCAGCAGGCTCCTCATCCCATCAGGGTGATTTAGGCTTCAGTTGCTTTACTTTTTTCCCAGGCAGCTGGAATTGGCCATTTAGCCACCAAGGCTGATATGGTATCAAGCAGTATTAATTAGTCTGTCTAGTAAGGTTAATAAACAGCAAAGCTTTGTATTTCTCTATTCTATTTTCTAATTAATTCACTATGTGAATGCACGTCACAAAGTGTTTTATAAGGAAACAGATACAGGCTGCCAAGTCTTCTTCCCCTATAAAATCCAGGCTCTGCTTCTTGTATTGGAAATAATTTTAGCATGCTGAAAAAAAAACCAGAATAAGGCATTGGACAGAAATAAGCATTCATATTGAGAGATTAAATATATTCCAGTTTAGCCTTAGGATTTTGAACATTTCATTTTCACCAGAGTCTCCTTTTATGAGCATATAGGGAATTTTGCCACTGCGTGTGACTGAACTGATTTCATTGCTGCATTGTCTCAAAACTATCTTCTCTGAATTTCCAAGTAAGGAAGGGTGGCCTCTGTAAAAGTGGATTTTCTTTCCCTCTTTCCTGTCCCATCCGCAATCTCTAATGAGTCCCTGCTTTGCTCTCAGCCATCACCATAATTTGGAACCATTTTTACAAGTCAGGAAATAGGTTGAAGTTGTTTGGTTTTAACACCCCTCCGGGTTTGGGTGACACTCCACTGACACTCCTTTGGGAATGGGTGGAACTATTAATTTCAGTTTTCCACCACTTCATTTGGCTTCTCTGAACTTATATATGGCATTTTTCCTTAGCAGACATCAACCTTAATGCTGATAAAAGGTTCATGTAAATGTGGTCCAGTTCTGGGAATTCATCCCATTTTGGGTGAGGAACTAAACATTTTAGGCTGTGTTTTGGTTGTTTTGGGGTTTTTTAAAAGCTTTTACTTCCAATAAGGCTTCTGATGTGAAGAGCGAACAGATACAAGGGAATACTTCACCCAAATAACTTTTGCAAGTAAATGTCATATAAAAAGCTGATTTTATTTGGCACAAATAGTTTTTTAAAGATATATATTTATTGGTTGACTCCACACCTTCTGTCCAGACTCCAGATTTTAGTCCACAGCTTCAGTCAGAGTGCCTTAAATAAGCTCTCATAGAGTAAGGTAAGAGTTGGGCAAGATGTTAATTTGAAGCAATTTTGATCTATGTGATTACACACTGCTGACAGGAAAGACGACGGCGCAGAACTAATGAAGGGAGAAAAAAATGAAGCCAGAGAATGGGAGAGGAAACAAAGGTAAAAATGGGCTTAAAGCACTAAGATCTATCATGCAGAGTTGAAAAGCCAGACTGTGAAAAGCCAATTAGTGCACCAAATATGAAAAGCACCCGAATTAAACACAGAGAACATCATCAAAGGGAGCTGAGATACGGATGTTCCCAGCATGCAGACATTAAGACATTTCAGATGAGTATATAAGAAAATGTTTTTAAGAAGAAATGAAATGCAGTGGGAATTCAGTAAAAACAAGCCTGTAATGGGCAAATGATAGGCTGTGAAATGAAAGTATGAAAGCCAAATCTTTATAGTGTCTAACACTGACAAGACACTTTAAGGCTGAGTGTATGAGATTCTGTGCCATAAACATCAAAACTTCGAAAGCACATTTGTTGCTTGATGCATGTTTTTATTTAATCTCTCGGAGTGTTAATGAGCAAAGAGATTAATTCTAGAATAATACCCATGTTACAAGAACAAAAAATAAGGACCAACATTAGCACTGACATTTTAAATGATTAAAAAATGTCTTGAAAATTGTATCTCCTGTTAAGCAACTTGGATGCTCCTTGTGGTCTGAACACACTGAGAACTGCTTTGATACAAATGTCAAATTCATGAGTAATTTTTCTGCATTTGGAGTGGTCACCTGCTGGCTTTTATTCAAAGCATATCAAACAGGGAGGGTTTTTGCTGGTTCTCTTCAATTTGGACAAAGAAAACTATTTGGGCAGCACAATGGTAAACAAAAAGTTGCTTGAGTTTCTGGCAGTTACTGACAGAAATGGGTTTGAAACCCCAAACATCACGAGAAAATATTTTGGCAAGTTATTTACACTGAGATATGAGAACCCTGAATTAAGGAATGAGGGCGCTTCCTGCAGGCTAAATTAATGCTGTGTCTGTATCCTTGAGTATTTTATGTTTCTGCTGGCAGTCAGTACCTCAAGCTAATGTCAAGCCACCATCCAGGATTCTCATTGAGCTCAAGTTAATATTTTAGTTCAGCCATTACGCCAAGATGATTTGCAGCGCCTGTGGAAAGTGCGCTGTGTCTGCTCTTCATATGAGGATTTTTTTCTCTCAAATAATAAATTCCCTGCAGTCAGAGGTTAGCTTTGCAATCTTTATTCACAGCACAGTAAATACCGAATTGCTAAGAAACCTGAGCACTGTCTTAGTCCTTGGGAAGTTTTCTTTCTTGAATGCTTCACCTTTGTAGATGTAACTGCTCCCGGAGAGGTTTTGCTCAAGCTCCTAGGGTAAAACTGACCTGTGTCCACATCAGGGGGTGGAATGGGATGATGTTTAAGGTTCTTTCCAACCCAAACCATTCCACAGCTCTGTGAATGAACTGTCTCACTGATCTGTCCTCACTCTGACACACCAGAATCTATTTGCCAGCCCTGGCTCAAAGACTGCATCATGAAATACGATCAGAGAGCTGGCAAGCCTTGGGTTGCTGCTTTGCACAACAAACCGCGGGATCACACCATGCTGGATATTTCACTTCCCAGTGAAAGCATCTCCATGAAGATCCCCTAAAGAAGTTGATTCTAGCTTTGAGCTGAAATGACACAGCTGCAGGTTAGTGGAGACCTCCACAAATAAGTGTTGCTGAAAGAATGGGCCTCCTGCAGCTCAGCCTTCAAGAAAACACATTCAAAGCTGTAGATGAACCAACTTTGACTGCGTCAGAAATGCCAGTTTTGCTGCTTCACCATCTCTGAAACTCTGAATGTTTGATTTCACGGCTCCTCAAGTGTTATTTTAAAGCTGTTGACTGAAGACTCTGTTTAAGCTCCTGCCGATGTCTTTCAATTTATGCAGTGTGGAAAATTCAAACTTTTCCTATTTTTCTGTGACTGATTCTTTAGCCCACTAGAGCCCGACAACCTAACAAGCATCCTCTGGAGATCTTTGATAATTTTCTAAAGAATTTACACATATATGTGTGTGTGCATGTAGAAATATATATATACATATATGTATGTATACACAGAACCTTCATGCCTACAAATGCTTTTTGGGGTGAAAGAAATTATCTCTCCTCCTGGAAGTCTGTTTTGCTGACTGAATTTCCAGACAGCACAATTTTTTTTCTAAACTGAGTATTAAATTCACTCTATTTTACAGAGCAAATAAAGCCCCTACCAGATGGCCAGCCAAGGCTATTACAGGCTGTCATTACTTCCCACACCCACTTGTCCCTCCAGATTAGGAAATATGACTGAGGAGTTGCTTTTCCTCAAGCACTTTTTCCTATTTCCATTGCCAGTGAACAGATGATGCCTTGCAGTTATCTCCAGCTCTTCCCCAAGCACTCTGCTGCCATTCCTTTGCTTTCCTATCTCAGAGAAGGAAAATGGAAGTTTTAAAGAGGTGCACCTGCTCAGAGTGAAAGGGAGTGCAGCTTGCACTGCACAAATAAAAATCTGGTTGGGACAGAACTTGAAGAAAAATCAGATTTATGTCCAAAAATAGTTGCTTGCCCCAGAGCCATCAGTATAACATGTACACATCCATCTGGAAGCCTTACCCTGCAGAGTAATCACTCACAAAATAGACACACAGGTGGTTGTAACCAGACTGAGGAATTTCTCACAAACCGGGTGTTGTTTTCCTCATTTGCAGCTGCTTCCTTTTCCCCCATTGCCTTGCAGGACATGGAAACACAGCAGCACATGCACTTCCAGCAGGTGGAGGGGAGCCCTCAGGCTGGGGGGGAATGGAGGTGACAATTCCAGCAGGTGGAGGGAAGCCTCTGAAGACACTCCAGCCTCTGAAGAGCAGCTCTCTCAACTCACGATTTCCTCTCCCCATCCAAGCAACAAACTGGTCCACACGCAGCTCTGGGGGCTCTGGCTGTGCCGAGCCCAGTTAATCGGGGTTAACTGGAGAGTGTGGCGCTGCCTGAAGGTGAGCAGCGGCTGATTGGAGTTAGAATGTGTTTGTCTTCAGTTACAGAGATGGATTTCCAGTCAGGTCAGATTTGCCAGGACTGTGTTGCAGGCAGGCCTAGAGATGCTGTCACCTTGTCCTTTCAGCCGAGAGCTTGGGGACTGCCTTCACCTGGCTTTTTGTCTTTGTGTGCACGGGTGTTTACACAAAGCATAATTTAATCCTTCTTCTGTAAAGTGCCCCCGGTGCTGTTTGTTAGTTTGAGCACACGCAGCAGGGCTGTAGGCCTTGGGAATGTTGCCCCTGATCCTACTCAAGTCCTGCTCCACAGAAAACACCAACAAACATCAGCTGAGCAGCAGGGAACAATTCAAGGGAGTCCCTAAGGATGAACCTGAAGGGATATTGTGGATGTGAGTGGAAAAGGGAGTTTGAACACCCACAGTGGACAAAAAGCTACTGCTCTTGTTATGAGGATGCACAAACCTCGGGTTACAGGTGGAGTGGGAGCTTCAGACAAAGTCTATCAGAATTTAAGTAACTGTCCCACAGGATTTAAGGATGGCAAATCAGATATGTTTCTACAAAATGAATTCTTTATTATGACAAATGATTACACAGAAGATCTTAATCAGAATTATTTACTGCACAGTAAAAAAGCTAAAACTGCTGCTAGGGGAGCACGGTGGAGTTGGCTTAAGGTGGGTGATAATCCCTGTTGCCCTCAGTTTGCTGCCTTGCTCCTGCACCACCTCTCAGTAATTTAGGATTTTTAACCAAGCAAGAGCTGCCAAACTGCCCTCAGGTTCTTTCTCCTCCTTGTATTTACTTTTTTCTCATTCAAAGAGCCAGTTTAAAACTCCAAGGTACTGTGTCACTGTGATGGGTTGGCGGGTTCCCTACATTTTCTAAATGAATGTTTTTACTGCGAAGTTCCGGCAGCCCCACAGTGATCCTGAAAACTGCTGCGGGGACATGGGAGCAGTTTCACTTGGGGGAATGGCAATGGCAGCTGTGAGCAAAAAACTGTCCTCTGGAGGGCTCAGGTGTGTGATGGATAATTAATTAAATTTTAATATTTGTTATGTCTTTCTCTACAATGCAACTCTTTTACTGTCATAGAGCTCATATAAGTGAAGGATTAACAACCTTCAATTTGGCCTAAACCTTAGATTTATGCTTTAAAGAACTGTCTTTGATCCAAAGAAATGCAACAGTGTGTTTAAGTGCAACTTATTTCACAGCAATTAATCCATTTTTCACTCTTCACTGCCTTCCCAATTTTGTTCTGTGTCTGCGTGTGACAGGAAAAGAAGAGAGATGAGAGGAGCCAGGGAGAGCAGCAGTGGAACCTGATAGAGCCCAGGCATTCAGCACACACTGAACACCCATAAACTCCCTGGATTCCCACTCTGATTCAAATTATCCATTAATAATTTTTGGTTTCATCAGTGCCACCCCTTTGGTCGCTGTCCCAGACACAACGTGACAGCAGGGGTTCTGTGAGAATCCCTAACCCTGCACAGCCTCTGGGCCAGGCACTGCTGACTTTATTTTCATTTTTATTGATTAAAAACCCACAGGGCACAATGCAAATGCATCCCCTTGGTGACACATCCCTGCTCCTGGTGATGCTTGGTGAGCTTTTTGTCAGATTTTAGCATAATCTCTGAGGATGGAGCTCAGACAGCCCATGAGGGTGCTTGTGCACACGGCAGCTTCAGGACCTAGGCCTGAGACATAGAAAATGTCAGAATTTGAAAGAAATGGGGTTTTTTTCCTTTTCTTTTTTCTTTCTTTTTTCCCCCCAACAGCATCAGTGCTACAGCTAAAGTTTGCAGAGTCGGTGGAAAATGAAAATGGCATAATCAGACTAAACAGGGCTTCCGCTTGCTGACAGTGATTTTTTTTTTTCAGCATGAGGATTAAGTAGATGTATAAACACTTTCAGAATTACCTTCCAAACACCAGATGGAAAAGCAATTGGAGTCAATGTAGAAATCTGTGTTCCAAATCACTGATGTATCTTTAATTCAGGGTTACAACAGGTACCTCTCATTTGCATTTTTTATCTCAGCTCTGATCTCTCTGGGCTTTATCATGCTCAGAGATGATGAATCATAAGCAGAGAAGGACACGGCTAAAATTCCCTTTTAAAATGCCATTTACAGGGCGAGCAATAAGGCAGGAGAAATGTTCTTTTTTGCTTATGGACTGAGCAAACTCATCTGGGAGGAGTAAAGTGAGAAATAAATGTGCCATTGCCCAGTGCCGCTGTTAGAGCGACTTTCCAGAACAGAACCATACTTTAACTTGAAAGCAAAAATTACCTCTGCCAAGTAACACATAGTGAACAATGTGATTTTAATTACAGCTCATTAATTTTATTTTTTTTTTACTGTGTCAGAAAGCGCCTAGGAGACAACAACCTGACCTGATGTTCCTCAAACCCTTGGGGGTGGATTGACATTTTAATGGGCTAAAAACGATCTCTTGAAAGGCCTGTGTTTTAAAAATTTGAAGTAGGATTTTTAATTCCTTTAGTATCAAAAGGATTTCTTACTTGCATGTTTTTGCAGACCCAAAAGGCTTGAGAACAATCCTAATGGAGCCACTGCTCGCTGAGTTTAGTGACAGGTACTGCAGAAGCAATTAAAACCTTGAAATCTTGAGCAGCTGAAAGGAAATTCTGAATTTCTTTCATGTGCAGAAGGTCACTAAAGTGAATTTGAAGCTGGCGTGATAGCAGCGGATGGTTTCTAAGTAAGAACCTGACACAGAGTTACTAGAGTTTGACAGGAGGTTTCAAATGATCTCTGTAGAGCTTGAAATACCCATTTCTGATTATTTTGGAAGAAAAGTGACACAAGAATATGGAAGTGCTTTTTCAAAGTTAGATAGTGAAATAAGCTTTAATAATTTAAGCTCATCCGTGCCATAAATACCAAGCAACTCCCACTCTGGCATTTCTAACCCAGAAGAGGAGGCCAACACTAGCTCAGCAGAAGATAAAACGAGTTGAAGAAAATGTTTTTGATCATCGTAGTGGCCTCTAAAGCTCTAAGGACACTCAAAAAGATAACATCAGCTTTTAGAAAATGTTTGACTTCAAACAAATTGCTGTCACAGAAAACTGAAAATTGATGATCCCATTTCTCTATCTTACCCAACCAGGTATTTTAGGGCTGCTGTTGCTGTAAAGGGAGCATCACTCCATAAAATCCTAAAGTAATATTCACAGCCTCCCAGTAAGGGGGGAGTGGGGGAAGTGAAATATTACCATGGCAACAGGAAAAGCTGGAACCCAGAAGAAAAACCACTTCTACAGAGGCTGCCCCTGGTTCTGGGTCACTCTCAACCCTGAAAGGCCAATAACTGCAGAAGGCTGAAACGAGCTGAGTTTTTTCCTCTTTCACTCTTGCTCCATCTGACCATTCCTGGGCTCTGTCACAGTGAGCTGATGTTTCACCTGCCTTCAGGCTTTCTCATAATTATTTTTCTTTTGCCAGTCTGTTTTTCTTTTCTTGTTCCTCTTAGTCCAGCAGCTGGGCAAAAGTTAGAAGGTGGTGGTGTAACCCATGATAGAAGAATGCAATAAAAACCAGTTACAGGCAAAAAAACCCAGAGTGGTTTCCATTCCAGAAAGAATTTGATGGAATTTTACTCTTTGTTATTTATGCGGCGCTGCCCTGTTTCTATAAGTAGTGCTATATTTGATATAAATTAATTCTAACTTTTGTCCAGCTAGTGCACTAAAACATCCAATGCAACCTGCCAATAAAAAATGTACAGCATAAAACAGTCAATGTGTAGATTGAAAGGAACTTGATTTTCTCTTCTTCTCTCATTTAGCAGTGCTAAGTGATTCCTTCACTCAGAAGTATGAAAGATTATCTTACAGTTTCCAAAATAACTCTCAGGCCGCTTGAATCAGTGTCTTAAAGCATCTAAGCAAGCAGGAAGGGATCAAAAAAACAGGAATTACAAAAGCCCAGGCTATTAGAGGGCTTTTTTAAAGGAAACAAAGCTTCTGTGAGCATCACTCTCTTTCAGAACTTTAATTAGGTCTCTGTTTAAAGTAAATCAAAGAACAGATGTTTTTCACAGTTAATAGGCAGCTTGGAACCATTCAATATCAGTCATCCAATTCTAACCAGGTCTCCCCAGGAACCTCAAGAGGACAGAGTTTCAGGCCAGAGCATCTTTCCCAAATGGACATGTCTGTATGTTTGTTTCCTGTCTGGGAAAAAAGAAATATCAAGAGAAGAGCCAAAGTACTGTTTTTCTGTAATTGGAACTTCCAGCTTTTTCCACACAGAGGCCAAACACGTCCTCCCCTCCCAGAGATCAGACATTTACAGAGCCCAGCACAGTCAGAAGGACAGAATCCACTCTTGTTTTGAAAGACAGTATCAGATGCAGGACTTTGGAGCAAACTCTACCTGAAGCACAAATCCTTATTCCACGATCTTTTATTGGGCCCTGAATCTCATCCATGTGATGGAAGAAATCCCAGAAGAAACAACCGGGTTCAAAAAAGGGGTTGCAGTTAGATCCCACTTTCCTTAATAAGTACATACGCCATTGCTGAGCTATAGTGATGATCCTCTGGCTTTAATCCCTGTATTATCTATTAACTTAGCAGGAAAGTTCTGCTTAAGTTTGATCACTGTCCGTGCTCCCTCGGGTGAATTTTTGTACTCCTGAATTCTTCATTGGGCTCTCAATTAAGTGCTACATAATAACAACCTCTCTCTTCTCTTCAAAATCCTGTAGACCTCAACAGAGTTCTCATTACCAAACTGTTTTGCCAGTACTAATGAGAACTGGATGTGGCCAGAAACCGAAAAAGTTTGAGTTAAAAAACAAGAAGAAGGGACCCTAAAGATCATCCAGTGCCATCCCTGCCATGGGCAGGGACACCTTCCACTATCCCAGGTTGCTCCAAGCCCTGTCCTGGCCTTGGACACTTCCAGGGATCCAGGGGCAGCCACAGCTTCTCCGGGCACCCTGTGCCAGGGCATCCCCATCCTCACAGGGAACAATTCCTTCCCAATATCCAATCTCAACCTACTCTAAAAGCAGATTATTTGTTCCTTTTGGTTCATTGTCTCGGTAGGGAAACGGGAGCAGGTTTTGGATGAAGAATTTGACTTACAAAAACAAATGATGGCACTGTGATCAGATCTAGACACTCACCAGGATGTGGAGCCTCCCAACGCCCACAGCAACTCCCATAGCCCAGTGTGTTCATACTTGGCCCTTAAAACAGTCTCATATCATAGCAGTGACAGGCAGCAAGAATAAAGCTGCCAAAGGCAGTTCTTCATGTGCAATTTGAAAATAACAAAAATTGGGCTTTTGACTGATTTCCCTAAAAAAAAAAAAATCTTGATTGCTTGGAATGATGACAGTATACAGCTTTGGAACGATGCATTTTTGTAACTGCACAAAACCAAGCTTTTTATTATTTAGAGGGAAACAGAGAAGAAAATATTACATTTTTCAAGGTGAACCCATTAAAGGCAGTATTTAGGATTTGAACATCTAGCCTTTTTTGCTATAATGATGCCACAGTGATCTATATCAATGTTTCAGTTTGTTCCACTTACTACTTTTGTCTCTTTTTTTACTGTAAGCTATGTAGACTCAGACTTAGAGACTTTTTATATATTGATACAGGAAAGTGATTTATACATATTTATAATTTTTGGCCCTTAATCATCTGTCCTAGAAAAGCAATGACCAGGAATTCCTGTGAAAAAAAAAAAATGCACCTTCCATTTAAAAATGAAACAAATTTTAGTAGCTGGCTTCAGGTAATAACAGTTACTCCTTTTAATAGCTAAATACAGCAGCTGAGCATTTTCCATTCTGAGAACAGAGACCATTATTACTGGTAACATGCAAAGCCCAACTCCAGCAGCCTGGTGAACAGTGATGCTTTGATGAAGTGGATTTTCTGCTTTTCTGAAGGCTCATAAGGAAATGCTGGGGTTTGGAATGAAAAGCTGCCGTCAAACAGCTGAATGTTGTCCCATATTCCTGCTCTTCTGCTGGGAAATGTTCAACTCGGTTGCGTTCCAAGGTCACTCCTTGCCTGAGCAAGGCTGGGTCCGTGGTTAGATGAGGTGCAGAGCTCACTGATGCTCCTGCACACTCCAGACCAGGTTCCAGTCACAGCAGGGCTGGACACAGGCAGCCTTGTTTCCCTTTTTCCCTTCCCTCAGCTGCCTGCCGGAGCTGTATGGGTCTGTTTGTGGTGGGAGGGTTTGAGAAATGAAACTCAGCAGGTGGTGGGATTGCTACTGGCAGCCCATTTATTATCATTAGCTGGTACAAGGAAAACTGTTCCAATAAAACATTTTTTTAAAAAAATAAAGCGAGTGACGAGGCTCTAATCCCCGTATTTGGTATGGTTTTTAATTTCAACAAAACCTCACAGGAACTATTCATCAAGTTCTTTTCCTGGAGGAATTTTTTCTCTGTATACACTCAGAAGACAGAATTTGCAAAAGTTTCCCTGATATGGTATCTATTTAGAACAATAAAAGGGGAGAGTGATCCCTTCCCTCCATTCCAAAGTACATCAAGAGGAAGGCAATCATTCCCACTGAGTCACATCAGACTGAGACCAAAGACACACAACAAACACATCAGCATTTAGCACAGAGCTGATAAAATCCTCCTGGTAGGAATTCTACTGATGTCAACAAAAGACGCTGAACCCTGGGAAATATTGCCTAACAGGTTGGGCCCTAGATCCAAGAACAGCACATTTAACCAGTCTTCTAGAACATATTTTATCTGAATCATGCTCAGAATAATTAGAGATTTTTGAGTTCATTTTTCTTCTTTTAAGAGAACGGAGCTGGTTTGTGGTCACATTGCTGACCTGCCCTCAGCAGGATGAGCCGAAGGTAGATTTCTGGTGAGACATTGGCCCTGCCTGCTTTAATCGATGGCTGTTCCTGTAATAATTCCCTTCAATTCCAGCAAAGCAGGCAGTAGATTAAACACAAAATGGTTTTGGAAAGGAGCCATTACTCCATAATTCTCCAGCTGAACCCCAAGCCCTCGCTGCCACTCTGCAAAGTGCCAAAGCCACCCGTGAGTGCGGGCTGGAGAAGCAGCATGGCTTCTCCATTCCATGGCCCTTCATTCCATGGCCTTCCTCTCACCAAATCCGCTGCACCTGGGAATCCACGGCTGCAGACTTCTCCCCACTCCTGGATTCGTTGCTGTGCTGTGCTGCTGGGAATGGCAGCAGCAGAACATGCAGTGTAGGATGAGCTTAGAGAGAGAACTTTGGAGAATGAGCTCAGATGAGCTATCACAAGTGGCATGTGCATTGCTCTGAGCGTCACAAACATTCATTACAGCAATTTACCAGTTCCCTAAATATCTCCCCCCCAGCTTTAATGACCCAGGGGTATATCAGCATAATTATCCAGGATACTTTGCTGCCACCTCTTCATTTTAATATTTTCTCTCCTTTTGTCTGGGATTTGGGGCAGGTTCCCACTTTTTCAAGGTTTTGGGCAACATAATGCATTCTGCAGTACTTAAAATTTGACCGAAAGTCATAGCAGCTCAGTGGGATAGAAGAGCTGCCCCAAATTATTCCTGAATGAGGAATTCTCATATTTCGTTCACAGTAACCTCATTCTTTACACCCACTCTGAGCTTAAATAGAATCCCTGAGCCCAGGGCTGGGGTTAGAGGTCCCAGGTGAGGCTGGTTGGTGTCACTAAGGCTTTTCAGTGCCCTCAGGATGATGACACATCTCTGCCAGGCCCTTGGATGGTTCGAATCAGCTCCAGGGTTGTTTAGGAATGGTTCAGGCTTCAGTATTTTTTATTACTCTCCACTGCCTTGGTCTGTTCTTTGCAGGAGGTGAAAGGCAGAGGGAAGGGAGAAGGGGCTGGGACAGGCTCTGCATGTTCTCAGCAAAGTGTCTGCAGGGATCAGAGAGCCCTGGGGGGAGTGAGGAATGAACTCACCGGTCACAGAAAGGGCAAGAGCAAGCAAAAGAGAGAAGTGAAGCTGGTCTGGGGTTTATTTTTTGATCTTTCTGCTTTCACATCAGTGAGTCGCAGCTGCAGCCTATAAAGGTCCCATATAAGATGCAGCTCCCCCTGAAGCCCCAAGGCAGCTTTGCTAATGGTTTATGATACGGGAAACGGCTGCTCAAACAGCACCAGGAAAAGGAGCATGGTAATGCCTTTGTCACCTCTTGAGATTGGTTAAGAAAAATCTTTGTTAGCTCTAAAAATTTCATAGCATGATGAGATATGCTACAGTGCCACATGATTTTCACAGAATCACAGGATTTTAGGGAGCACAGTGGCTCTTCTGGTCCCACCTCCCTGCTCAAGCAGGGTCACCCCAGAGCACAGGGCACAGGACTGTGTCCAGAGGGTTCTGGAATATCTGCAGTGAGGGAGACTCTGCACCTCTCTGGGCTCTGTCCCAGTGCGTGGTCACTGCACGGGAAATTTCTTCCTCATGTTCAGGTGGAACCTCCTGGGCATCAGCTGCTGCCCATGGCCTCTTCATGATGTTAATAGTAAAAAAAAAAAATTAAAAACAGTGGTTTCCAATGGTAAAGTCATAGTTAATCACTTTGCAAAGACCACCTACAGCAATTTTATTTGCTATGTTGTTTGGCTACTGAGCTTGCAGGAAAAAACTGACCATGCTTAAGAATTTTATTCTAATTATTTTGTTATATTTTAATGAGGCATTTTGAATGAAGTTCAATTTTAATGTGTGTTGAGTTTGCTCTGTTAATTAGATCACTTCCATCTACTTTACGTAAATGTTTTGGATGTAATTTTATACTTTCTGCAAGAACACATTGCAACCATTACTTCTTATGAGATAATAGAAATGTCATAATTTCGTGTTCTGTATTGGATATAAATGGAGCTGTCATGCAATATTCCATTTCTGACAAGAAACCAATAAACCAAGAGAAGAAAGAAAGTAAAAAACATTAAAAAAAAAAATCCAAAAGAAGCTGTGATTGATGGGCATATAACTGAGCTAGGATGCCCATGAATAATGTTAGTTACACAACATGCCAAAAGACAGAGTTTCCAAAGGGAGTGATTTTGTGATTAGCTGTAAATTGTAATCAGGACCAAAATAGTTCCGGGAACTAAATGCTGCTAAGCACACAAATGAAGAAAATACTAAACCATTCTCATGTTAAACAGGGCTTTGTTTTTCTTGGCATCGCATTTTGTGGCAGCTGTCCTGCCTAGGAAGTATTGATTTTGGGGATTTGTTAAATTGACAACTGAAAAATCTTATTAAAGCAAAACCCTACCTGCTGATAATATCCCATGTTATTAAATCTCAAAGAACTTTTTAAAATCTGATTTTCTCTTCACTAATTTACCGCTCACACATTAGATGTCTTGGGCAATAAAAACACCCGTCATTATTTTTCTTTCTGGAGTGTCATGTTTTAACAGGGTTTTGTAACATGTGACGGGCTCAGAGAGGTTTCTAGGTAAACCATTCATTTCAACAAAATGAAAACACAAGAAAATAATGCAATCAATATTTGATCCTACAAAATGAATTTTGCCTCCTCACAAAACGTGAGTTATCTGACAACATTCATAGATACAACTGAAGTGCCTGAGAGAGAAAACTTCTGAAGTTTGGTTTTCAAGACCAACATGACAGAATAATTAACACAGGCCATCCAGGTTGGTAGAATCTCAGCCTGTAATTCTTTCCTTACTGCTTAGAGTTAAAACTAAAGGGAGAAAAAAATCGTCAGCATTTGGTTTCACGTCTTGCACACCAATTCTCTTACGCAAGGTCAACATTGCGTGTATTGTTCTCCCAAGGATTGTCTGCACTTGCTGATAATTCATTCATTTTCTGGCTCATCAACTCTTCCTTCCAAGAGATTAAATGGCCCTTGTGTCTCCTCAAGAAATATGAGAAAGCTTGATTGCGCAGGGATGACAAGAAGGATGAATGGATTGAATTTCGACATGGCTCTTTCCTTTGCTTCTCTTATTTCTCTGCTTCTTGGGGGAAAAAAACCATCTGCTGAAAAAGCAGGATAGATCCATTGGGAAATTTTACTTTCCAAAAAACAACTTAGGCCAGGTGAAATTTCCCTGGGAAGGAATCTTTCAGGACAGGAGGGTGCTGCTGGCTGTGGGGGGACTGGCATGAACACGAGTCTCTCCCATATATCCATTTTTCTCTGGAAAAACTTCTTGCTACTGGTCTTTCCTTCCCATGTCAAAGAAGAAATTTTAATTAATTTCCACAGCTCTATTTCTCTGTTCCTGAATGAAAATATGAATGAAGACCCACCTCTGAAACACATCTTCTCTAGAAAAGTCTGTGTGAGCATAATCAATTTATGCTGCAGGACAAATTATTGTCTCAGAGAAGATAGAGGTATGAACATTTAATTTGACCTCCTTTACTCCTGTATCTGACTATTTAATGCCAATAAACACTTATGTTCCTCTTTACATCTTGGATCTTGAAAGGAAGGACCCATCATGGTTATTTTCACATTCAAATAGGATTTTTGGACATATATTTTGCCCTTCAATTTTTAAACTGCCTTTTGCAGAGGTGTGGCCTGAACTGGCCAAGAAGAGAAGGGCAGGAGGTTGTCAGCAGGACTTGCTCTCCAAAACCATGCCAAGCCAGATCCAAATCCTACTGAAGCACTAACAAACTCCCATTCTCTTTCAACTGACTTTCCATTTCTGATGTGATTAATCCTCATTTTATATAGTACTTCCCACATTCGGCACTGGGCATGAAAAACAGCTAATTAATTTCTGCTCAAGCACCCTCAAAAAGATAAAATTAAAACAAGTTCTGCAGTATTTATATAATGGCCAATTCTAGCAGAGCTCCTAAAAGCCATCGTTCCCCCGCAGAGGGAAATATCAGGGCTTCTGTGGCACAGTGCAGGGCAGAAGCAGGTCAGGGTTTGAGCACAGAGCTGAGTGCACAGCCAGGCTGTGGTTAAACCAGCTGCTGCTTTTGCAGGATACGGACATGCCATGGACACACAGCATCAAGGTCTCTTTTCTGCAGCACGGGGCGTCTCACGGGCACAATCCCTGCCTGAGTGAAAGGCCTTGTCATTGTCTCTAAGAGTGGTGCTCAGAGCCAGTCTCTGGTGTGTATTAATTATGATACACTAATTGGATCCTGAAGCTCATTTCTCAGAATCAATGGGTTCGGGGCTAATCGTAGCATTTTACAGCTTTGGATACAATGCAAGTGGGGGTTTTGCCAAGATAAACTCAAGGTTTGCTTTTATTGCTGGCAGGCATTGCTGGAGCTCCTTTGTTAGAGCTGGAGTTCTGCAACATATATCAGCACAAAGCTCAGCCCCAAGTCCGTAACTCGCTGTGCTGCAGGTGAAGTCCTTAATAACCTGTGCTGAAATTCCCTTACTAAAGAGAATTTAAGAAATTCCTTTCCCTCCTGAGGGAATTCTTTCTTGAAACTCAGCATGAAAAGGTAAAGATTGTGGAGTTCATTGTTATTTTAAAGTGCCCTCAAGAGAGCAAGAAATGAGACATTTATTACCTTTGCTTTGCAGGTTGCCACTGGCACATGAAGTTTACCACTGGATAATGGGCAAGGTTGGACAGGAACACTTTTTATTCATAGCAAGCCCTTTTAAAAACATTGGCAGCCTATTTTGGAGCCAGGCATGGTCAGACACACCACCAAAGAACTGCAGGGGACACAAAAGGAATTGTACCATTCTTGTTTGTCCTTAGACATTCTGTGCACGACCCCTGTGGTTCATCAGGCATCTAGCACAGACTCTTTTCCCTCTGTATTCCAGTGGGATTTTCTGATCGCTCTCCTAGGTACCTAAAAGCACAATTCATCCACAGAGCTGTCCTCCTCACACAGACCTTTCCTGAGCAGCTCTGGAGGCAGGGGATTGTGCAGCTCTGAAACAAATCTTGGCAAGTGGCACATACTCATTGTATTTGAAATTTGCTACATTCCTAAGGGAACTGCTCACAAAGACGACAAGCCATCTGTCCCTACTTCTGGTGTTTTCTCTGCTTCCACATCCATAAGTGAAGGTAGAAATAATGTTTTCAACTCAAAAGCCTAATCTGATCTGTAAATTGTAGATTTGTAATGCTCAAATCCAGTTTAAGACAGGCAGTGAATACTTTTGCATCGCCCTTTGCTGGTATGAGTTTCTTCTTCATAGCGCTAATGGCTTGCAGGTTATTGCTTTGTTATTTGCATTTAATATGGTGTATTATTACACCACCGTGTCCATGTTCTGGAATTCTGCTTGTTTCACCCGGATCCAGGATTATTTACAGTAACCATTCTGCCGCACCGGCTGCTCTCTCCCTGTGGAAATTCGATTACAATAAATGTGAGCGGTGTAAAAAAACAATGTTGCAGAATATTGCTTTGATTAGCAAGGGTGCATTGGAGAGTTACAGACGCGGACACCTGGAATGAAGAGCAGCAAAAGGGAAATACTATTTCATTTCTCTGCAGACACATCGTGTGGGCAGAGCTGAGCTCTTCCTGCAGACTCAGCCCTCACTGTTGACTCTGTGAGCAGGAAGAAAGGAGCTTAGACATGATAACCAGGCAAGGAAGGATTTTTGGAATGAGGCATTTTCCTGGCCTTCCTGGCTTCCTCAGAAGCACAGCAGAGGCTCAATCCTGCTCTCATCTGGGGCATCCCAGGTACTGTGCTAGATAAAGACCAGGAGTTGCTCGGCCACAGGAGGGTCCAGCTGCCTGCACAGACAAGTTTCCAGCAAAAGGTTTTTCTATTTCACCCCCAAATCCATTCTGAGCATTGTTTTTCTTAACCATTTTCAGCAGTTAAGGTTGTATAAACTTTTCCTTTCCTTCCCTGTCCCACCATCAGCTTCAATTTTAAATAAATTTGGTGAACTTCAGAGTCCTGACCCCTGAGAGCACAGAATCCCTCAAGCTTTCCTTCGGGCTGTGGATAATAGAACACTGGTGTTGAGCTCATTGAATTTATTCCTGTTTTGAAAGAGTTTGTCCTTCCTACAAACTTCCAAAGTTTCACTGCTGGCCAAGCTCAAACCCACAATGTTTTCAGCCTACAGATGATTTTGACTTCTACTGAACTGAACCCTAATTGCTTTACCCTCAGTGCTTCCAGTACAACATCTGATTTGATTAGCTAGGCCATTAATTATCTTGTACTTTAACTATGAACCTCCTGCTGAAATCCAAGGAAAGGTCAATGCCTATCTGGAGAAAATGATACCTAACAAGGTACATTTATCAGCAAATTAGGCACACTGTGAGTTCAGCACACACAGGCTGTCCAAAGGGTTTTTACTTCTGTGCTAAAGGTACTTGAGATTTTTTGCTAAGGATATTTGCTTGTAGTCAACAGGAGACTGCCTGGCTAAAAACCTCCCACGGACATCAGTGCACAAAAATCCTTTATACACTCTAACAATGAGTCAGATTAAAAAATGCAGAAGGTATTTGTTAAGCAGTCCAGTCTGCACAGATACCAAATGATACCTGAGGAGCTGTTGTTGAAGACTGTAAATCTGTTACACGTTTTTACCAAAAATAATAAAAACCAGTTGTTTCCACATAAACCTCCCAAGGAACAGCTTGACAAGCACTTGCTTCCAGCAGTGTTGTTGGCCTAAGTTCCGCATGCCCAAGCTGTCGCTTCTGCTGCGGCTGAGATGATGTTTGCTTCACCAGAACCAGGAGCTGATCCAGAAGAAAAAGCTTCTTTTTTTGATTTCTGAACTGCTTCTACCCTGAGTCCAGGTCACCAAGTGGCCTCACAGCTGCACAGACACATCCAAGCAGGCAGCTGAGAGATCAAAATAAGGGAAGAGGCTTGAAGGGTGATGTCAGTACTTAAAGTATGCCAAAACACCACCTGAGTGATTGCAGAATTAATTACCAAGTTCACATTAGAGTAAAAGGAGCCTGACACGAGCCCTTTGAACACAGCACAGATGCATTTCCAGCCCTGCCTTGAATCTGCTGTGTCAGTGGTCTGCTGCAGCTGCCATTTCGAACTTAAAGCCATTTTAAAAAAAGGCAGCACGTCAAGTTCATATGAAAAATATTTTGGGGACACCTTAGAATAACTCAAGTATATTTCAGTTCAATACATCTTTGAGGGTTTATAACTTGCATAATTTCTCCTGGAGGAAAGGGTAGACTTGGGATCTATTATCAAAACAAAGGACAAAATGCTGAAGAAACCGCCCGCAGGCTGCACATGTATTTGGCACTTATTTATTTCATCTTCCAGTTTCTGAGTAATAAAACACCTGGGTGCACAGAGCAGTTTTGCACAGATGGTCGAGCTCAGGAGGACTTGAGAGCCAAAACCAGTTTATTGCAGCTGCTGCTTGGGCAGTTCACTGTGCCCAGGCACTGAGGCTGCAGGGAGCTCCTGCTGCAGAGCTTGCAGGGCTTCCAGTGCAAAGAGGTTCTCAGCCTCTTCCCAAATCAAGCACTGATCTTACAGGAGAGATCCCTCTTCTATCCTCAGGACTTGTGAAACAGGTGCCTCATTACATAAACACACCATGTACACACATGCATTTATAGCCGATTGTCAATTCCAGCTCAGTTCGTAGTTTCTGTTATAGCTCTTTTGATGCTGTTGTCAGGCACCACTATTTTCTAAGTGTGTCGTCTTCTGAGACGATTTCACAAATAATTCGATATGAAATGTCACCAAATCTCAATCAATAAACTTGTATCATGACCCTATTAACAAAGTGGCTGAAGCCACATGTATTTGTACAAAAGATGGCCTGAAAAGCAAAACTAATCTTGTTTATTGACAGAGCTCAGCTCTGAAGAAGAATGGTCCCTTAACAAATCATTTAGCCAAGATATTTTGCAGAAACGCTGCCACCTTCATGAAGGAGTTTTGAAGGTGATTTGTTTCCACTCTCCGGCTGCAATTCCTGTTTTTCACTCAGCAGCACTGTCAGTATTTTCTCCACATGGAGCTTCCACGTAAAAGCTAAGGGGAAAAAACCACAGAGAAAATTATTTGCTGTGATATAGCTGAGCTGCCCTCTCCCTGGCAGAAATCTGAGACCTGGTGCCTGCTAGGGCTAGAGCTCATTATTTAGAAATTCAGGGCTGTATTTTCTTAGTCTTTTGTGCAGGCAGAAGAACTGGGGACAGGACAATCCCACCTGAACATCCTGCAATGCAGAAAACACCGTGAATCCCCTAGCTCCACAGAGATGAATAACCAAATGTTTCACAATGCCCATAACAAACCTTGGCTTAGAAAAACTTGGCTTCTGACTCCACTCAAGTGAGCTCCTTCTGGTTTCTGAATAAACCCTGTCCTTACTCATGCACTCAGAGAAGTCCCGAGCATAAACATTGCTTTGCTTGTATTCATGAGGCCATTTTAACAAGATTACATTAAAAGTTATTTGAACTGTTTTTTGGCAGAAAGTGAGCTACAAGGTCAACTGCTTGATTTCTTCTCTCAGGCCTTTGTTCTCTATTACCATCTCTTAAATAGACACACTTCACTTTTGATTGCCTGGATTTATATGGATCTGAAGCTGGTTTATTGACATATAAAAGATGTTTCTTTTACAGCCTCCATATGTAAAGGAAGCCTGAGAGTCCTGTGTTATAAGAGCCATTGAGCCGAGAGCACCACTCCTCCTGCACATTGGGGAATTGCATTTTACCTTCAAGAGGGTGCATTAGATGGGCTTCCCTACCCTCCAAACAGCTCAGCTGAGCGCTGGGAGCAAACCCTGTACTCGTGGCCACCTCAGGTCACAGGAAATTTTCAGTGTGGAAAAAATGCAAATACTTCAGTCTTTGGGCTCTGCAACATAGGGCAAGCAGTTTATGTCTTCCTGTCCATAGGCTGCTTTGCAGTTAGGAAGTAACCCTGAAGGGAAGTGCTGGGGATGGTTGTGCAGAGCTCAGCAGGCTGGAGAAATGGGCGCTGTTCACCAGGAAACCAGCTTTGCAGGGAAGGACCTGGTGATCGTGGATGACATCTACATTCCTGCTTTTCTTACCCGTTTGCATCATACCGCAAAAGAACCTATGGGTCACATATTCCCACATTTTCTGGTCAAACCCCACATGCAGGGCCAAGGATGTTCTAATGATTCCGTTTGGATGCACCAGATCCCAGATCCTTGCTGCAATGCCCATCTTTCCCTCAGCCTCCTTCCTAAGGTGTTGGGGAGACACCCAGGAGCTGTGTGGTACCCAGGGCCCATCATCTGCTTTTCTTCACTCCATTCCTGTCACCATGGGAAGGAAAATGGGAACTCTTTTGAGGACACCTCTGGTAAACCTGCACTTGAAGCAATTAAAAAACTCCTCAGTGGCTCTGTGGAAAGGCCCAGCAGGCTGTCTGTAATCATCTTTACACTGGAGTGGTTCCATCAGCCCTTGGGAAGTTAATCCTGATTTACAGTTATGAAAATCAAGCCTAGAGCCAAGCTCAGAGTTTAAGAGTTGCTGAAAAAAAAAGCCCCAAGTTGCTCCTACTAAATCCAAGCAGTAGTCAGTGATTCCATGATTTGAGTTAAACACAGGTATGCCAAGAGCACTGAAATGGGAACAGGCACGTGAAAAAATATTTCCCACTATTAAATAGAAATTATTGGGATTTTTTATTTCAACACTGGGGAACACTTCCTAATTCAAAGGAATGATTAAAAATAATAGTCCAATAATACAGCTCTGCAAAGGGCTACTCCCCAACCCCTGCTCCTGTTTGAACATCCCCCCTCCACCAGCAGCACCCTGACACTGCTCATTTTGTAGGAAAAATGTAATGCAAGATTTTATTATTCATCACGTTAAAAAAAAAAAAAATCCCATGCAGGGAGGAATCAGGGAGAATATTACTATGGAAATAGCATTTTAGACAGAGTTTGTAAAACGTTTGTCATATTGCAGACACAAAGTTATAAATATTAATATAACATTCATTGGGGAAGGACCAGGACAACTCCAGCACAGCTACTGGAAATTTTCTGAGTCATGCACGACATCTCCCAGTGGAAGGAGGAATTATTTGACTATGCTACTTTTATGAACAGATGTGGGAGGAGGTGTTCCCAAAGGACAGGAACATTCCTACTGGCAGGAGCAATGACTCCTGCAACAGTGGGAGAGAAGCAATGGGTGAAAAGTTTTCCAAAAGAAAAAGTTTTCAATGAAAAATTCAGTTATGTCCACATGAGAATTTTTTGGAAAGCTGCTGGATTTCTTAGAGGCTCTAATTTTTTTGCTTGGAATTCACTCATAAAAATTTCCACGTCCTACTATGTCCTGTTACACAGACATTTTGATTTAAAAAAAAAAAAAATTCTGGACAATTTTTGTTCTTTTAAATGTTTGCAATCACTTCAGCAGACATGAAAACATACAAGGGGAAACGTTAACTTTTTGTATACTGATTGACTCATTAAAGTTTAATTAGCCCTATCTGTTTAATTATGTGTTATAATACCTACAAAAATAAATCAAAACCATCCACATATACTGGAAGCTGTGCTGTGTATGGTGTGTGCTGCAGCACAGAATGAAGGTTTCTGCTGAGGAAGCAATGTATTCATCTGCAGCAGATTTAAAATCACTCCATAAACTCAATTTATTTTCTTTCTTCTTTGTTTTATATAACCACAGGTTACACTGTCATTTTTCCTTTATGTCTGAGCTTCCATTTGCTTTTAACATGTAAGACTGGCTTGTTAGTGTAGTTGCAGACCATTTTTTGTTTATGTAACTAGAACTAATTTTTATGCCATATTCCCAAACCAATTTCTGCACTCCAGATGGTCCATTCCTGCAATATCCTCCTGTGCAGTCTTCCATTGCAAAGGCAGCTCCTTGCCAGCCAGGGTTGCCCCTGCAACAACTCCTCTCACACACCCATAAAATCTGACTGTTCCTGGTGCTGCTGGTCCCTCCCAGGGGGATGTGGCACAGTCCAGCAGCTTCTGAAAAATGCTATTTAAGCAAACTTGTCAGATTATTCAGTGTGGCACAGAGTTGGTAAATGCAAGTGTATCTAACCCTCCACTCTGTGAAATTTACCATGAAAATGAGGCCAGTGGTTGTGGGGTTTCTGTTGTTTATATTTTTTTAAATTGTATTCTAACTAAGAAAGGACACCGTAAAGCTTTAAAAATTCTGTCTGAGAGGTTAATTTACAAAGATACAAAGACATTTGTCTGGTTTGGATAAAAAGTTTCCTTTGGCAAACTTGCTCCCCAGAACAAGAAGGATTTTGAAAAGCCAAAGTGGGAAGCCCCAAGACTGACTACAGGATCACAGAGCTTGGCAGGCAAGGAGATGCCAAGGAAAGTGTTTGGTCTTGAGACGCCAAACAGGAAAATCTTGTTGTTGTCCTCCATATCAAATGTGAGAGTACAAGAGAAGACAAAGATGTTATTCTTGGCGCTGCAGTGAAAGGACAAAAGGCCACACACACGAGCTCCACCTAGAAAATTTCTACTGTATATTAGAAAAAAAATGTGCAATCATAGCAGTCAAACATTTCAACAGGGCCAGAGAGGCAAAGGATCTCCAGCCTTGATAAGGCCCTGAGCAGGGAAGTTGGACTAAGCAACCTCTCCAGAGGCCTCCAACCTACTTTTTGTCATGAAATACAAAACCTTGTTGCAAAGACCCACTGGAAGTAAGGTAATTTTAATTACAGCAATCAAGTTATATACACAATAATGTGTATTTTACATGTATCAAGGAAGGAAAAAAACATACTGCGTTTCAAAATTTGTTTACTGCAATAACAGAGGCAAATAGTCAGGAATAAGGTTTAGCCACTAATATTAAGGAAAGCCACAAAGTGTGTAAATTGAAGCCAGAGGAAAGCTACAGAAGCTCAGTATTCAGAGACATGAATTCCAAGGATTTCACTCTACCTCACTCTCCTCAACTTCATTACATGGAAATGAAATCTAGATTGCAGGCTTGGATCTAGATTATTATCTGGCACCTATAAACTTCAGGTTATTATTTACATTAACTGTTTTGAGATGTTAAACTGCAAGGTCAAGGCAAGTATTTTAGTTCTCACAACTGCAGCCGAGTTTCACTAAAGTTGCCTTAATTAGCTCAGAATAGTCTGATTCTGTAATTACCAGATCAAAATGTCATTTTAAATCATTCCTCATTTCAGGATATGTGAACACTGAACTAGCTGTAACAAACTTCTAATATTTTCAAAGTCAAAGGTTCATTTTTACTTAAAAAAAAGCCACAATAAAACTCTTAACAGAGGCTTAAAAAGGTTTTTATAAAATAATCTCCATCACACTTACAATAGTAAGAAAATGATTCTGGTTGCTAGCTTTTAGTAAATATGAACTGGTCCGTGTAATCTGTATTAAAGATGGTTTTAACTACAGTTCACATTTCTTAAAGGTGGACGAACAAATGTGTCAAGAAAAGTAGATTATTGCTGTTTCTCAACAAGTCCTTTTTACTCAGGACATGCTGCCTTGGTAGGCAAAGCATGTCTGGCAGCCAGCTGAGACAGGAGAGCTGAAGGAGAGAATTTATGATTTGCATGCCAAAAAACCCCTCTTCAATCACCTTATATTTGGCAACAGTACAATTAAACTGATTTAAGATCAAAACTCTGTCATTCCATCCATCTCCTGAATGACAGTGCTGATCATCTCAAAATTTAAGTTTGCTTGAAGTGATACAAGAAGGTAGAATCCAAGCAAGTTCTGGACCGGCAGGAAAAAAGACTCTGATGCTTATTCTGTCATGTGCAACTATGAAAATACCAGATGTTCTTCAGAGGGCCTTTCCCCAGGTCTGTTGGAGCAACAGGTATGGCTGTGCAGAGAAAACAGAACATGGACAGATTGGAAATGGGAAATACATCAGGTTTTCCATTGCTGCAGTAGCACTAATCAAATTAAATATCCCAACATTCAATTTCAAGAGGACTCAAAAAGATCTAAAAATCCACCCACATTTTTAATCAAACTTTTCCTACAGTAAGCCTCGGAAATGTACTTTCTGTGGACACAAATTGGCAATTACAAGTGCAAAGAGAAAAAGCTCACAACAGCTGCTAATAGAGTGTCATTTATTATACATTTTAACCAGCTATTAGATTCTTCAGCTTTTGGTAATGAATTATCCTAGTGAGGATAGTGATAGTTTATATATCCAAGCTTTAATATGCTGGTGCATACTCCATTGTTTACATGAAACCCTGTATTACTCTTTCACAAAGAACAGCTTCAAGATGATCTAGAAGAGCTAAATCAAGTCACTCATAAAAATAAAATGGATGTTTCTGTCATAGGCACTATTGGATAATCCATTACCTTCACACTGCCACCCTTCACATCTGAAGGTCTTAAAAGAACATAAAGAAAAAAAAAAAAAAAAAGAGGAAAAAAAATCCACATGACTGCTAAGACTGGGGGACAATTTTCCACTTCAGCAATTCCAGGTTTCTTGTGACGTGGTAATATTTTACACAGCACACAGAAAGACATTTCTTCTCATGTGAAAAGATCCTGGTCTCGTGGTGTGTACCTTGCCCTCCCATTTACACCTCTGGTATCTGAATCCCAGAGTCTCAAACACTGTTCAGTCAAGCCAGTGCTGAGGGACATTCTGAGCAATTCCTGATGGAATTACAGACTTCCCTGACTGTGCTTTGTTGTGTGACATCCTGCTAAACCGTCCCCCAACTGTGTAGCTCTCAAGGAAAAAACCACAATTATCCCAGTGTCTGCTGCAGCTGAGCAACAAACTACTCTGAGCTTTGCACTGATAAATGATCACATCCCATTCCCTCCCCCCCTGCAAGGAGACTTAAAGGCATTTCCTTTGCAATAAGCTTCATATGATTTCAACCAGAGCCATCATAAAGAAATAGAAGTAGAGTAAAAATTCTGCAGCTGTGACTTGAGACTCTGCATAAGCCATTGCGATGACTGATACACCACTGTCAGAGCAGTGCAGCCGGCTGGTGCCTTTTTCCTTTTACTTCTCCTTGCTTTAAAGAAATGCATTTGATCAGCCTTGACATTTTATTTTAAAAAAAGCTACTATCAACTGACCATCAGAAGCATTCTGTTACAAAAGAGTACTAAAACTGTATGGCAGCAGTAAAAAGATACCTAAAATATTCCTCCTAAAATGTCAAGCATTTCTCTTCATGCTGGGTATTTATGTACCTTGACATTATCAGTTCTTCTGAAAATGGAGAAATACATCAGAAACTATCTTGTATGATTCCAAAAAGGTAAGGTGCATATTATTTCTTCCTTGCCTCTCAAAAGAAAGTACCTTCCATTCTATAACATCCACTGATGCAAACTGGCACACTACAGATCCTCAGTTTGGAAACATACATCTTAAAATAAAAATACCTGCAAGAATATTCCAGATCTAAGATACTCAATTATATTGTGTATTTCATTTCTTTTCAAAGCAAACCAACTTCCATGCTATGTCATTTCACTCGTTCTACTGAAATTCTTAAGCTAAATAAAGATAATAAAATACTGACCTACATAAGGGTCTCATTCAGTAATTTATCAATATCAATGTTTAATACTTTCTTGGGAGACAAACAGCTTTTTGCTGGCAAATGTGCACCATTGGTCAACCAGTCCAATATGGACATTACTGCAGTGAAACACTGTTGGTGTTCTTCAATCTCCTGCACTGTAAATGAAGTTTCATCATATCCAACTTCACCAAGTTTTCTTATTCTTGAATATTCATTCACTGAACAACGGAACTGAAGGAGAGGCATGATAAAGAGATATCATACTTTGCTTGTATTTGTACTGGCAATTATTATCCACTACCAAAACCCCTGACATCAGATATCTTTGGGAATGAAGGCAAGAACTCAAAGGCTTCCTCTGCATTCAAGTTTAAAAATTGTTTTTGCAATCAAAATGACATTTTACGGCTGCCTGCTTCATAATTTAAACTTCAGAGAAAAAAGGGAAAGTAAAGACGTCTAAGCTGCAGCTTTATTTGATATGAGTACAGCAGTTACATTAGAGCAAACTTACAAATTCATGTTTTTATACATCAATGCTGTGGCTGCTCAGGATTGATATTCATAGTCCTGTATATTTCTTTGAGAAACAGCAAGGCAGTGTCTTCAGACCCCCTACGAAGAATGAAATAAAAAAAAGAAAAAGTTAGTTCAGTACAGTCCATGCTCTAATTCTCCTAAGCCACATTTCATCCCATTTCAGCTCTCTAAAACAGTTTGCACAACCTATTGCCCTACTAACTTTTCATGAACATGGCCTTGCCTCTACCAACTTCCTTCAAGCTACAGCTCTTCATCACTTCTGAATTAGTTCTGCTATCAGCCTTAGCCTATGCATTTACCTTTTTTCTACTGCATTTCCTCCTCCTCTGTCCTCCCTAACTTCCTATGCTGCAGCTCTAGATCCCCTCCTCTATCCACTTCTTTGATGTTACTTCCTTGTCTTAATCTCCCCAAATAATGTAGCACTGTTTGTCTGCAATGAGCTGCTGAATATATTCCACACTTCCTTCTACTCATCTTGTCTCACTCCATATTATCCCAGTGTCAAAACTCAGCCCTGCAGTTCTATCAGCAATATTCTAACTCTTCTCTAACTATCAGGCCCTTCATTGTAAACAGATTATGTTAAATACCCACAGTCTTCCTCTCTTCATTATCACTAAAATGTAAGACAGTTTTCAAATAATTTAAAATTAATAAAATTCAAGTGCCATGTTTCCAACTGGCTGTTTTCCCTCCTCTTTTCAAAAAAGCTTCAGGCTATCTGAATTTAAAGTTAGCATGAATAGACATAATTTTCTTATTCATCTATACAATGCTATTTAAACTTCTTATAAATAATACCAACATAAAAAGTAAGGACCACTGTAAAAAATAATGAAGTTAAGTAAATTTTAACGAAGTTCCAAAGCTGCAGGAGTTGTTAGATGAGGGCAGCTTCCTGTGCTTTTTAAAATAAATGACACAGGGAGCCAGTAAAGGAGATTTAGATTGTCAGAACTGTGATCCTCCCAATGTGAGGAGCATAATTTGCAGAACAGCAGTGCAGAATTAAACATGCAAGCTAAGGGACTACATGTATTTTCCACAATTAAGGACAGACATTTCTTGTTGGCCTCTGCATTAAATGAGCAGCAAATAAGCAAACAGAAGGTTCCACACGGAAGCTCCAATCTCTCCAACACTCAGAGCATTTAACTTAAAGCTTTCCCCACCATTCCTTAGAAAAAAAATTCCCTCATATTTGGGTCATTAATCACCATGCTTATCTTCCTTACTTGAATGACAAAACCAACTATGGCTAGAAAGTTTTTAAAAACCTGGCAGTGATCGGCTGCCACCCCGTGGAAAGAAAATCCCATCCCTTCAGCCCTGCCTGTGGAACGGCACTGCCGCCACTGGGTCACTGCTCACAGCAGCCTTGGTAACCCCTCCTCTGGCAGCTCCTGAGCTTTCACAGGAGAAGGGATGATGGCTCTACTGAGACCCTTCAGGTACTGTTTTCAGAAAACTCTGGAAAAAATGCCTGCTTCTAAAATTACCTGCTGAAAACCAAAACCTTCAGAAAGAATGTAGAGCACTCTTTGTCCAGTATCCGCTAAACTCAAAATAGGACACCAGTCACTCCTCCCTCAGCAACACCACTTTGCACAGCTCCCAGCTGACATCCAAGGCTGACTATTACATACAAAGGTGTGTTGTTAAATATAGTTCACACATCCTTTGCTCTGCCAGAAGAAGCAATAAAGTTTTACCACTTATTGTAATCTAATAAAATTCCTTCGTGAAAAGTTTAATTTGAAAAACTAGTTGTGAAAATGTTTCCAGAACTCTCCTTGTCTTGAAAATGACAGTAGCTAAAAATGAGTGTTTGGAGTGTTAAAGGTCAAGAGAACATTATGCAATGTCTTCATTGCAAACAGGTTTGTTTACTGTGTGCTAACACATAATTTTATTTTGAAATTGCATTGTCAAATAGTGACATCCAAGCACAACACCCTGAGCCTGACATTTCTGGACAACCGTATATACTGTGTACCTTAAGCAGCATTTTTAGAATCACAAATATTTCCCCTTACCAGTAGCACAGGTGACTCTGCAAAGCAAACAGGTATTCATTGAAGCTTTCTATTGGTTTCTCTTGCAGAACATAATCAATGCGACGCCCTCCATTTAGCATTCCAACCTTCACTGAAACATCTTCATCTTTTGGAAGGTCTGGACTTTCAGTGATCTTCTGAGCTAAAATCAAAGAGTTCAAGATTTAAACTCTTTTCAAGTACAGCCTGCTTGACTAGAATTAAGAAATATTACCCATTTTCCCTGCTATGATTACCAAGTGCTTGTGATAAGACAATAATAACAACCTGAACTGCCCAGAACACTACATGGTTCACAGAGGTTACTGAACCTCTTATTTTTTTCCTAACAGTTTAAACAGTTTTCTTAAGGAGTAACTGATGAGTGATCTCTCTCTGAACTCACCTCAACCCACAAGGCTTTCTTTGTACTTTCTGTCCCCCACCCAGCTGAGGAGGGGAACGACAGAGCAGCTTTGGTGGGAACCCAGCATTTAGCAGAGAAGCCTTCTTAACAGAGTCAGGAAAATCAATAGCAAACAGTCATTGGGACACTCAAGTACCAACTTACTTGAGGTAAGTAAGTTACAGGAAAACCAATGCGTCCACATACCTTCCACCACCTGCTTTTCTTCCTCCTCTTTAATTTGGTTAGCTACTTTCTCCAGTTCTGCTTGCAGCTGAGTTGAAGGTGTATGAGCACGTGCAAATTCATTAAGGGTCTGCCATGCACTCTTCAAAGAGCTAATAAAGCCCTGCTTCAGATCAGATCCCATACGAGAGAGAGAGTCTTTCAGCTCTGACAAAGAAAAAAAACAAAACAAAAAATTTAATACAGAAGGATTTAAAACTAAAACCAGACTGATGAAACTCTTTTCAGTAAACATCCCAATCACCAAGAGAAAGAGGCCTGTTATGCCATGAATGTGTGTTTCTTGCTTCTCTATTCCATATTAAATGATTAGGTGAAATGCAACTAATACACGATCGATTTCTCACTGGACGGATCAATGAATTCACCTACACCAAAGTAAAAACTGTGGAGAGCAACAGACCATATTTTTCTCCTTTCCTATACACAGTCCTGGAAAGTTGTAACCTAAAACAAGTATCTTGTCTAGTCTAGCAAAGCAGACTCACTCTAATGTACAATTCTAAAGCACGGATGCTGCAGAATTCCTCTAAGAGCGTGAAGAGAGGCTTTCAGGAGGGCTCTGTGAACTTGCACAATAGCAAAACTGACTTTCTGTATTAGGTGTGCAAAATTTAAGTAGAGTGCCTTGGTCTGATGTGCACCCATGAGCAACAAATCCAGTCCCTGCCCTACAATGGCTACAGAACCTCTTCTTCCCTCAATATTTCCAACAGTGAACAGACTCTGGTTAAACACATCGTGGTGGTCATTAGGGACAAGATAAAAGAAGCCAATAAATTCAGCTTCTGTTTCACATCTTAGAAATGAACAAGCATTGTACAGCAATTTTTTAATGGAACTTTGGTAATGAGAAGGTTAAATGTGGAAGACATATGATTATTACTTTTGAATGAAATTGTGAATGCTCAGCTTATGGGGCTGGATGGAATCACCTCTGATGTTCAGGAAAAACATGGAGTCAGATATCCAGGAATATTCATTAGTCTCTTAAAATGTTACAGTGTTCTAATACATCAAATGAGTAAATAATGAATGAGATCCATACAAAACAAGTTTTCTTTTTACCCAGATGAAGTCTTTTTCTGCCTTTATGATGTGGAATGAGCACTGGTTTTAAATCCATGTCTTCAATGATCATTGGTTCTAACCTGTAAGCTACTGGATCAAGCTGTTAAGAAACAACACATTGACATTTAGTTATCTTTAAAATTATTCGAATTATCATATTTCAGTGGAAAAAAAATTCCTATCTATTATTAACAGAGAACCATTTTTAATTCTGTAGTACTTGAATTTACAGAAACTCAGTTCACAACAGTTTAGTATAATCATAAGATTCAGCTAGTTCATGAACTGCTTTAGTCTTGTTCTCCTACAGAAAGAGATTCTAATGAGGAAACACAACAGCAAGATTTCCTTGCACTCAATCTCTATCAAGATGTCACTGTTGAAATGTCAAACAAGATGAGACAGAAGAGGACAAACACACTGCATGTAAAAATACAAAATAAAAATCTAAAAGAGTGGCCTCAAATTAATGAAAAAAACCCAAATAACCCCCAGAAAAACTTCCATAGTCCTGAAAAGGAACAAGGCAAACATCACCAAACCAATCCATACCTGGAAGTGTTTTGGGAAATGTACACAGGGCAACAAGAAGTGTTAATGCTCAGAAGCCAAAACTTAGTATTTTCCCTTTTTGTCATCTACATCAACTAAAATCAAATGTCAAAAGCACTGCCTACTCACTGGGTGATAGATATTGAAGAACCCCTTGCAGGTAGGGAGCCTGTAGTTTTCATCAATCTTCTCCACACCCCTCACGGTAAGGAACACACCAATAGGGGAACCAAGAGCAAAGAAAATATCTGGTTCAAAGTCCAGTGCACTGTAAGCCACAGAAACCTACCAGACAGAAATCAGAACTGTCAGCTTCAAAGCAAGCAGCAAAAAGTCATCAACATTAAAAAAAATAATATATATCTCAAAAAGACAGGATTGTTCAAATCCTTTAAATTGTACAAATCATTAAAAGCTATGTAGTCTCACCTGGCCAGTTCCAACTTCAAAATACTCATAGTCAATGTTCACAGACAACACAGATGCACCAACTGGAAGCTTCCTCTTTGAGTGCAGCTGGCCAGACTCTGAAGGGGAGACAGAAGAAACTGCCTCTTTTGGTTTCTGGGTGTCTTCTTGAGTCTGGAGTGTGGCAGCCAGCACTGCTTTCTTTTCTGCTACTGCTTTCTTCTGTTCCTTTAGAGAAAGGTTTGAAAGTTAGGGAGAAAAAAAGTTTATTTCGCAGTTGTCAAAATTCCTTTAATATATCCAGGATGTTAACAAGAGTATTCAAGAACAGAAGCTACTCCACAGCAAGGAGGTAGTTCCATTTGCTTAACAACTTCTTATTTCAATCCTGAGAAATGTACTTACCTGCTTGGCTGCTCTGTCTTTCACAAAGTTAGCTATTTTCTTTCTTGGTCCAAGAGGTATCCCCATTTCCTTCAGGTCATCAACTGTACACATGAGCTAAAGAAACAAACACCAAACACACATATCAAAGCACGCTTCATAGCTTTTCTAGTAAAACGTGCCATTTCTTACTGGCAATGACTCATGAATTTGGTAACTCAACTTACAGAGCTACAGAAAATATAAAAACTAAAAAGACATGACAGAAAGTGCCTTAACATAACTGGGGGGATGCACCACACCAGGAAAAAACAACAAGGGTTGCAGGACATTTAATCTTCAAGTCATGCATTGATTCTCCTATCTTTTCAACTGATCTCACGGTCACAGAACTCAAAGGAAAATCAAGAAGACAACCCAAACATAAACCTCCATACCCTGGGCAATCCCTACAAGTCAAGTGAACATTTTTGTACCAGAGACTCCATGTCGATTCGCTCCTTTTCAAAGGTGCTTGCATACTCTGACAAACTGAGCATTTCCAGAGTCTTCTGCAAAGTAGGAACATCTTCATCTGCTTCAGGCTCACAAAGGTCATCACCAGAAGTAGCAATGGAGGAGCCCAAGGAACTGGTATCTTCAGTCAACTTTACAAAACAGCACAGAAACAGAATCATATCCTCTGACAGCGAAAAACCGATATGCAGCAAACATAACCAAGTTGAGCTACTTTCTCTTAAAAACATTATTTCAAGCTCTGTAAAAATTCATCCATTTTTAGTAAAGCAGGATACAGATTTTTCCACTAATAATAAACAAGCAAAATAAATATTTTAACGTTACTATGAAAGACAAAATGCTCTCAAAAATGCTTTCTTTTATTTATCAAACAACTGGTCACCATTTCTGGTCTAAACATAGAGAGATTCTTTCCCTCTTACACATCTCCCCCACCATTTAGATACTGTTAGACCAAGCTACATGTTCACATGGGTTAAAGCTCATGTTCACCATCAAATCTCATTACTGGCCTACCTGGAACTTGAGAGAGATCCATTTGCCCTGGGAACTGACAATGTTTACAGAACTGCCTCTTTCCATTAACATGTTTAAATGGCCTAGTAAAACCTACAAACTTGTTTAAGCTAATAAATTCTGAAAAGTTAAGAAAAAATGGCTGAAAATATCAGATCTATTGGCCTGGAAAGACCATCATGCAAATTACCTGTTTATCATGAACAGCCACATCCTTCACAGTCCCATTAACACCAGAGAACGGTCCAGAATTCACCGATGAAGCCAAGTCCTTCTGGTTAGACAATATGTCAAATAGAATTAAAGAACCTGCAAACAGGAATTAAAGATGACTTGGGAAAAGCCTAAAACCTAAACCTTGAGCAAGATTTATATGCAATAGTAATGCCATGGTATAGATTGATCAAAAGAGATGGCTGAATCAAAATACCCTTATATTAACTTCAACATAATCACTCTCAGCTAAAAGCAAGCTCTTTTTTTGCCCTGTTCATGCTTTATGTAGTTGCCATGATTAAACTATTTTTCCTTAAACACCTGAGACTGCTTGATGAACTGGAGGAAAGGTTCCAGTCCAAACCAATGTGTCAATAGGCTGCTCTAATGCTTATTCTATCTTCCAAAAAATGATTGTACTGTTACTGAATGGGGGCTCTGAGACACAGAAATCATCCACCTAACAAGACACCAGATAACCTGTTAACTTTTAAGTACAGATTAGATACTAAGTTTTCATGAAGGAAAGTACTAACTTTCTCTCAAAGCCTGGTAAACTCAGCTGTCTTTTAGTCAGCTGTTTTCTGAAACACAGCCATGCCCTAACAGCTAATTTAAGCCTTATGCTTAATGACAGGTCCATTTCCCTTAAGAAGGAACTGATTTGGGATAAAAGCAGCATTCTTAAGACAGTCACCTAAGCTGTGCCCAGCCACAGAGACTCCCCCTTTGAAGTCGGGGTTGCGGCTCATGAAAAGCGCGTACAGGCGGTTCATTTCCATGCCCACTTTATCCACGATGGTCTGGCAGTAGGTGGGGCTGTTGTAGAACAGGATGTCGAGCAGCGTTTCGTTGGTGAAGTGCCTCAGGCGACCAATGCTTGGCAAAGTGATTTTCTTTATGTTCCTGGTAACACAGAATCGTTACAAGCGTGAAAGGCTTTAAAGAAACACTTGTAAGGGCTTTGTTAGCTTTTGAAATTAATGCAATGTAAATGCTACAGAAAGGGTCTCTAAAGACATGTAAAAAAAACCATACAGCCTTCTGGCCTTGTTGCATATTCATACATTAATGCTACCTGCTGATTGTAATATTTGAGCTACAGTTCCTCTTTATTCTCTCCAGGCTGAAGCGATGCCTGAAAAAACCTCTTCCCTGTTCCAACACTGCTCTCATAAAGTACCAGGGAAGTTTGGTGAGCAGATTGAAGTAGAAGAGAAAAAAGAACTCGCATGTAAAATTAGAATCATAGAATTGTAATACTCTCTTTCAGAAGAAAAAGCTTGGCATCACCATCTGCCTGCCTGGAGTCAAGACAGCTGCAGTGGAATTGCTACAGACTTGACGCTGCCTGGTTTGATTAAGAGAATAAGGATACCTTCCCATGCAGTGTTCAAACGCAAATAAAAGTACAAGGCTCGAGGAAAACAGTGTGATTTGACTGGGCTAGAACAGCCTGGAGAACATCAGTATCATTTTAAGCGGCACAGGTTGCCACCCTCACAATTTCTACTTCCCCATCTTTGACCATGGGAAAACAGCTTGAAATGTGAAGTGACAGTAGAGGGGTAGGCACAGAGAAGGGATTTTTAAAACAGACTTTTAAATGCTGTAACACCCAAATATAGATACTTTGCTTCAAAAAACCTGCTTAGCTCAAGTGTCTGATCGTAATTCAGGTGTCCTCTAGGACTGTCCAGAGGGCTCAATGCTTTCCTCAGAAACAGGACACGAACAACTCCTAGGGTCAAACTCAATCAGACTGAAGGAAGGTAATGAACAGAAAACTCTCCACTCAAAATTGTCCACACCTGGCACTGGACAAAACATCTCCATGCTCACGACCTCATACTTATGGATCACAATCTCTACACACCCATTCATCATCCTGTATCATGCACTGGCCACTTTCAATAAATGCAGTACTGAAAAATAATGTGCATGAAAATAATCAAGCAAAAATATTCTCATGCCTTTCCAGATTTCCTCATCAAAATACTCATTTCTGAAAAATAGGAATTCTCTCTTGCAACACAGTCATACATTTCTTTGTGTAGCCTGCAGAGCATATGAACTGTTCTTTTTCTCCACTTTCTCCTTAAAAAGCAGCTTTTAAGAGGTTCTCAACATCAAACAACACACTCACCTGTCTACACCTGTTGCATCACCATGCAGAGAACTGTGCCAGTGAACTGGAAGGAATTCCACTCTGCTCACTTTGCCTTCCTCCAAACATTTCTTAAAGTGAGTCTGCAACAACTTCAGAGACACAGTCCTAAAGTCATCAACTGTAAAGAAAAAGAGTAATGAAAATCTGATAGCTGCAGTACACAAATAATGCACAAATAGTCCCTCCTGCCCCTCAATTTCACACATTGTCAGAACAAATGATGAAAACTGCAAACTAGAAAAACCTTTTCAAGTATTACTATTATAACGACAAGAAAGTGCACATTTTTGTTAGAGTGGATTTTCTCACAAACTTCTATTTATCTCACAATGGCTGCATGTTCACTCCACAGTCAGACAGGGCTTTCTTAATTTACTCAGTTGTACGGGACTGTATTTAAGAAAAAAAGCAAACAAAAAACCACACCACACACACAAACCACACAAAGCAAACACATTTCCTCATACCACAAAAAGAAAAAGCAAAAAAACCCCAATCAACCAAAAAACCCTCATAATATATCCCAAAATCCAAATCACTCTGCGAGTCTGACACTGAGTTCCAGTAATAATAGCTAAAGCTTCAAATCTGACAGAACCCAGATTCTGCCTTTGGAAAATAATCATGAAAAATGCTACCAGAAATTGAACTCCTTAACATTAGAGAGTTTTCTTTAAAAAAAAATAAAGACATGCTCATTTAAATATGAGCTAGAGAGAGCCACATTTAAACAGTTAAGAATACAACTGCTCATTATACAAGCCCAAACTTACCACATTCAACAATGCTTCTAAACCTCAAGTCACATACAGGACCTATGCCATGAACCATAAATACCAGATGGTCAATTTGGGACATTTCTCCTGGGGGGAAAAAAAAAAAAAGAAAATTTTCAGAGTAGCAATAGGTACAACAGGAATGAAGTTTAGAGTCAAGCAAGTGTAATACACACTTGTTTTATAAAGCTATTACATAATATGGTTCAGGACATAACAAAGCCCACAGGACTCCTTTGATTAAAAAAACCCCAAAACCAGATAACTTCTTTCAAGCAGTTTAGATGAAGGAATAACTTTAACCTTTAGACTCCAGGAATGAACAGCACACAGCCACTCCATCCACTATTGTCCAGCTTTTGCACAGATCCAAACTGACTGCTCCCAGTATAGACCCAAGTACAGCAGGAATTTCATCACCTACCATCAGGAATCTCATCATGGTCATCATCAATTCCACGTTTCACTACCCTTGGCCTTGCCTGGCCATCTTGAGCGGTGCCCCATTCATCTGGTGTGGTAGAAGGCTGGAACTGAACTATGACCTGCAACAAACACAGTGTCCAATTCTAACCACAAAAACCCCTCATGACTACCATTGTTAGTCTGAAAGCACTGCATAGTTTAACACATTTTTGATTGCTTCACCTTGCGTCTGAAACTCACCTGTTTTCTTCCACATAATCCTCATTAGTGTGAAAAGCAAACAGATGACTCAAAGTATCCACCAGCTGAATAAGCTGGGCCTGCTCAGTGATTCTGAACCATTTTAACTCCTCAGTCAAGCATTATTCAAGCCCCTGTTTCCTACTCTGCAGTATCCACTCTTCCTTAGCAGATTGCTGCTAATGTGAGGAAATTGAATACTACCTTATTTACAATAACTCTACCACAAGGAGAAAATGGAAAAAAAAGTCTAGTGCTTTTCAGGGAAGGACAACAGCATTTGAAGTAGCCCAGAAACCCTAGAAAGTGAGGAATTGGGTTGTACGGCTGTTTATAGGACTTTAAGTCTGAACCCATTTTTATGACACCAAGTGGTTTAAGTGCTCCTTCTCTAAGTTTTTACTGGACAGAATTCCCTAACGAGCATTATTAAACATTTAAAGTAGGAGCAACCATGATCCTTTCTGGCTCTTGGGTAGTTCTGTGTATTAATTACTGGATCTGTGATAAGAGAACAGTTAACAGCATTGGTCAATAAGGCTGAAGTCCATGTTTTAATCACATGAGACTGTTCACAGAGTATTCAGAATAACTTCTAAAACTTGTCTTGCTATATTTTCTTATAGCCTAAAAATAGTCACAGCAGAAACCTTCTCAGGGTTTAAATAAAGAAACTACCTTATACTTAGATTAATGCTCTTCTCCACATAAAAGCTCTTAGTTTTAATTATCTTTCATTTGGTACAGACTGTCTGAGGTTAAACTAATTCAAATTGCTTGGCATTTGCTGCCAGTAATGCTTAGCCAAAATATTTACTATGCAAACCCTTATTCTCCTTAGGTTTCAGAAAGCATTGTCTTTTAACCACATGACAGCACATTGAAGCAAGCAGGAGTTCAGTGTTCTGTAAGCTCGATCATCTTTAATGCACACGTATCCAGAACAACCAAGTGGTACGTTTCATGCAAGATTACAACTGCATTCAATTTGTGCTTCCATCCATTTGCTCGTTCACCCTTAATGAATCCTGTGAGACACAATTGCCAAAATCGATTACCTTGGGATTATGCATAACAATTGTCTCCCCATTCGGAAATTCAAGACGCCGATGCCACTGATTTGTAGTTACAGCCCTTTTATATTCTGCCTGAAACAGTAAACAAATTACACAAAATCAGCATGGCAACCTTCTTGGTGTTTTTCGGCCTCATGCATCATCTGTTATGTTACAGTTAAAATTTACGTGACTTTGTTTATATCAAAATGTCACATGTAGGGCTACACAAGTAGATTTTAGATCACAGCAGTGCAGGACTGATGCATGAGCAATGTGGCCTTGTAGCCACTCCTCTTTCCAGGATTTATGCTCCAGCAAGCACATTCTGGAAATCATCTTAATGAAATGGAAAGAAGTATTTCTGAGGTCATTAATACAATGAACTAACACAGTCTTTGTGACTTACTAACCTCCAATTTGTCACTAAAATCCTCAGTGTAAGGGATGAAGCGGCTGTCCTTGTCTCCCTTGTAGAACCACATGCAGCGCCTCACTTCCGAAGGCTCCTCATCCCAGTACACGGCTTTCCTCACCCGCTCGTACAGGAAGACGTCGTAGCGGCCCCCGTCCGTGCTCAGCACCACGCTCTCGGGGTCAGGCTGGACTGGGACACACAGCCACACCTGGTTATCACACTGACACACACCTCTCTTCTCGCTCACCCCAGTCACCGCTGGGATCAGCATCAGGCCATTAGGACTGATAGCTACGCCATGGCAGAGAAGCTCTGTAACATTGTGATGCCTCTAGAATGCTTCTATACGCTCTGTACGCAACAAAAAGCTTGGAGAAACTCCCAGATATGAATACTTATTCCAGAACTGGCAGTTTAGCAAAAAGGCAACCCAAGACACAAATAACTAGGAGTTCTATATGAAAATCTGATACCCATTTGGGGTGGTACATCTCAACACTGAAAGCATCAAGCAATGATAATGTACCACTTAATTTATTTCACTGAGAAAATACATCTTCAAGACATTTATCAGCCTTAGTTATTCCTGCCACACATATGAGTGGCATTACTCCATTATTTTTCTTTTAGTCCTTCTGCTCACCTCTGGATAAGACAGGACTTACCAGAATTATAGACCTCCTCTAGTTTTGCAGAATCCAGAATGCTGAATGGCATCCATATTTGCTTGTCCTCCACCTCCTTACAGTAGAACCAGTGGGGCTGAACTGGCTCATATTGGTTCTGCAGCAACACAGGACCAGCTGGGACCAGGGGCCCTGCAGGCCTGGCAGTCTGGAGCTGGGACTGGGACTGTGGAAACTGAAAAGAGATGGGCTCAGCACCTCAATCTCACAGCACTCATCTATACTTCACTACAGGGAACATTCCGAAACTTTATTTCTAACATTTTTTCCTCCCCAAGAACATTACCTTCTATTCTAAAAAAAATGTCCACTTTATCATGTGTTTGAAAACTTTCACCTTTCTAAACTGAGAAAGAATGTGAATTTCATTCCTACAAACACTGTTAAAAAGCTGCCATGGTTTAGCATCATGATTACCTAAAGCCAGCAAGATTTCAAATATTCTCTTAAATTTTCAAAACTCGTACTGAGCTTGTTTCTTACAGCCATGTAAATTTGACATAAAGTAAGCCAAAATTTGACATGAAAATAAAAATGCTTTCTTCTCATTGTTAATTTACATATAATTATGCTTTTCCATAAAGACTGCCAATTTTAACAAGTGGCCACCTCAGTAATAGCTCTCTTCCTGCAAAGTGACCAAACAGGCAGATTTCAAATTCGAATGTAGCATCAGTGAAACAAGAAAAGTAATTGATTTTGAAAGGGTCTACACTACATAAAGCTGACTTCACACAAATTTGTACAAAAATTCCAGCCAGCACAACTAAAAGCAATTGATGGCAACAGTAGGAACTGCCTTGGTTGATGAAACATTTAAAAGCAAAAAACCCCACAAAAATATTGTACAATGTATAAAATTATGCAAACAGAAGTTCAAAAATTATATAATCTAAAACTCCAGTCTGTTTAGGTTCTACTGTCTTTGCTATATTTTGTCTGTATATAACCTTTACATTCTTTATTCATGATAACAGAAACATAGCAAAGCTCAGGCAAAAATAAAAACAATTTTTGCTGTTTTCAAAGCAAATGTGTCAGATTTTACTAACTCATCTGCATTATCTTAGTAATACTTTTCTGCAGGTAAAAAAGAATGGAGACTAATGCTTTATATCACACAAAATCCTTAACCAATGTGTTCCAAAGAGTTTGCTGACAATTTTATGTGACTTAGTTTCAAAAAGTTCTGGCTTCACCAACAAAACCAGCTTGAAAAGAGATTTTTAGCCTGCATCCTGTAAATGGCTGAATGACCTGATTTACAGCTGAGGCACTAAAAATGTAGCAGCACAGCTGAAACTCAGCAAACTCAGAAACGCACAGGAAAGAGCAGCACAACTTCACAGCCTGGCTTTATTTCTGATGCCCAGAGGCTCACAGAGCTACAGCCTTAGGGTACACTCACTTCAAAGATCAGGAAGTTTTCCTGAAACAACAGTTCCAAGCTATTTCTAGTGAAAAGATTTTGCTGTTATAAACGGTTCAAGATTTTTTCTGGGCTTTTTTTGCAGAGAAGAAAAATCTACAAAAGATAAAATACACAGTTCAAAAAGGGAAGTGATTGGTTTTGCTGTCCCATACCTGTGTCAGTGGCCCTGGGGGTGTCTGGTACATCTGCACGGGTGGCACAGGGGACGCTGTGTGGGCAGGGGGGTGGCTCTGCTGCAGCTGGGGCGGGGTGAGGTAGGGGTTGGCCCTGCTGCTCAGGGTGGTGTGCCTGTAGGGGTTATAGCCCTGCTGCTGCGGTGTCCCTGCAGGCAGGGCAGCGCTGGTGGGAGGGGGACAGTTCTGCTGAGGGGGCTGGTAAGGCGCCATTCCCACCTGGGAAGTGGGTGGGGCACTGTAAGACTGGGATTTAGGAATAAGTGGTGAAAAGGCATTTTGCCCATCCTGTGACCCAGACACGAGTGGAAGTGAAGTGGGAGGCCTGGAGAAGGCTGGTGCTCCGACAGGTGTTGAAACAGTTGTTAAGGGTGGCTGCCCAATACTTCCAAAGGGATCACTGCTACTGGGAACTTGAGAGAAGTAGCTGAAAGTCTGTGGTGGGTTGGGGCTGGCAGAAGTCTGACCCAAGAAGCTGTCCTCTTCCCCAACATCTGCAGAATCATCTGCAAAAACAAAAGGATCACCAGAGATCTTGTGAGAGCTTTAAACCACTGTATGGGGTCAAAATGTTTCATAACATCATCAGCTATTGCCAAAACTGTTGGCCCCCATAAAGCCAAAAGGATTACAAAGCTTACACATCCTTGATTATGCACATAATGAAATAAAACAAAACATACCAAGTCTTCCAGAACATTTAAAATGGACTATGAAAGTCACTCGGTGTACACAGGAAAAGTAACAAATATTAAAAATGTTAAAGAAGAAACCAAAATGTAACTGGAGTTGAGACCTTCCCAGTACAACCTGGCAGGCACTAAAATCCCTCCCAACTTCACTCATCCCTCAAATGCAAGAAAAGCCTTTCATATCCTTTCACTATGAAAACAGCTACTAAGCATAGGACTTTACGATCTAATTTTTAGGACAGAGCTTTAAAACATTCCTAAATAGGCGAAACCTACTGGTTTAACCCATCCATTCTTGCCTCCTCCTTCAGCAGAGCCCTCTCGAGGTTTCTCATTTGACTTGCAATGTGGCCATAACTCATGATTCCAAGTCACTTCATGAGCACAACTTACTCCAATTCTCTCTAAAAATCCTCCTCTAGACTTGCATAAAAGCTGCATCTTTGGTGCAGAAAAATCAGTCCCCATTCTGCACAATTGCAGGAGAGGATTTTAAAACATGCAAGCCCACGAACACCTTTTCACATTGAGAAAATAAATAAAACAGATCGTGACCGATCAGTTTTGTACTTTGCAGTGATCTAGGGACAAGAGGGAAAAAATGAGGTTTGTCATTATGATAGGTCTCACAGTAAAGGCCTCACCAAAGCTGTGATGGCCTGAGCAGCACTGCCTGCCTGCTGAGGGAACAGTACCTTGCAAGAGTCAGTGCCATCTGCAGGAGCCAGGAGCGTTTCCCCTGCCCTGGCAATCAAATGATCCCAGGTGGTGGGGAAGACACCACAGAGCATCTCTGCTCCTCAGTCCCCAGGCAGAGACACCAAGAGTCTGCAGCCACAAGCAGCCAACAACAAATGGTTTTATCCACAGCCAACATAACTGTAATAGAGAGTATCAAGGGAGTACAGGGGAGTCCATGGAGAAGTCTCCCTAGGAAGCTGCTGCTCTAATTAATTAATCATAAAAGACACAGCTGCCAAGATTAAAAAGAACTATTTTAACCATCTTTTATTTAGTCTTTGCAGATGGTGTCAATTTGAGGCATCCCCTGCATTTATCAATTCCTCTTACTTTCACTTACAGCACTTGATCCCACTTTGAGGAACAAAGCCAAAATCTATGTGTGCAAGCCACTGTGTGTAGAACAGTGAAACCACCTTGAACCAACAAGCACTCTGAAATCAGGCCTGGAGATTATCTCCCAGCTGCAAGCAGAGTAGCCATTTATACTAAATAAACAATAAAATCCACCTTTCTTTCACATTTCATAAACACTGTGGGACAGAGAGAAGCACACTGCAAACCACACTGTCAATTCTCAGCTTTCCCAAACAAGAGGCAGCAGAGCAGGCCATTCACTTCACCGTGACAGGTTCACCATAAACAGGCAGCAGTGTGCTCAAGAGTTCTCAAGGCCCTTAGCAAATGAATGTTCACAAAACACCTACTCTTCTCGACTTTCAAATAGGTTGGGAGATTTAGTCTAACTGCAGCTTTTCTTGCAAAAACATGTTGACAAAAGTTATGTCAAAAAAAAAAAGTACGTATATATACATACGTGTATATAGTAAAAGTACGTGTGTATACATACATACATACCGTTTTCCAACACAAAACATTACATCCTATCTTGCTTTTTTTTTAATTTTGCAAAAGCTACATTGGAACATAAGCCCAAGCTGGCAGGAAAACAAGCAACTCACACACATTTAAAATAAATGAGTGCACAGCTTTAACATGTGTTCTTCCCATGTATAAAAACAGTCTTTCTTCAACCGTGACTGTGTCAACCTCCTGTACATCCCTCTGTGCACAAGGTACGGCCTTATCATTCACAGACTGTCACCAGACAGCCACAAGTGACATCAGTCCGCGTCCTCACTGGGAACACTCCTTACCTACAGTAAATACGTTGGTTACATCACCCACACCTGAGCCAGGGAACACATCTTAGTGTCAAACCGCAGAGTAAAAAAACTAATTACTCTCGGAGACAGATAAACAAATGAATGACTGCACACAGCTTCCTAATGTTGCCTGTCAGATGGCAAACAAATCCTAGGATTGATTCTTATTACATTTTACACAACTTAAAATTCAAACTCAAGAGTTTGTTCTTTCCTGCTTCATATTATGATTCCAAATACAAACCATTCTACTGAGCAAGATCCCAACAACACCTGGCTGAACAGATGGTGAGTACACTCGACCATAGAAACAGAACATTTAATAGGACATGGGCCTTACTTAGACTGACATGGAATGTGGCACAACCTCTGACACTGAAATTCACTCCAGCCGCAGAACCATGAATCCTCACCCAATTGAATTTTAAGTCATGTGGAGAGTATAAGATTCACCACATTAATCAAATCCCATCAGATTTTATCCCTGGCTGGCTTCAAGATGTTCAGGAAATTGCCAGGACAGTCATTTGTGTAAAGCTGCTGGCCAGATCAGCACTTAAAAACTACTTTATCTTCTTAAAGAAAAATTAATATATATTTGCATGAAAGAAAAACTATATGGATTGCATGAATTAGTAAATGTATCAACTACCTAGATACTTCAAGTAAGTAGGAATAAGATTCTGATGCTTTTATCCCTCCTACCCAAAAAACGTAGTTGATCCAAAGAAATGTTTCAAAGCCATACGTGCCAAGCATTTTATTTAACCTACAGAAATACACTGCACTGATTTCCAGCTATATTAATACTTATTTTAGCTAAGATACAACAGTGCTGAAATGAAGTCTTGAAGACTCAACATAGAACAGTCGGGGTTAAAAGAGACCTTTAAAGGTCACTAGCCTAACCCTAAGAGGTACAATGCAGAAAAACTTGAAATATCTGATTTCTAGATTCATTTCTAATGTTTAGACCTTTAATCTCTGACAGAACACATTCCCAGAAAAATCCATTCCTTTATCTGAAACTGCCTGAGCATCAGATTTTAAGTTGCACACGGATGTGTTAGGAACACCATTAAAGCTTTAGGAGGAAAGGATATTAGAACCAGGATTAAATTAGCAAGGATATTTAAGGTGGCTGCTTAACGTGCTATTTTCGCACCAGGAAAACGGAAGATAACACGAGAGGAGCTTAAAAACCGTGAAAACATTAAGTACACGCTGAATGGAAGCACTGACATATCGGTGAGCTGAAAGAGCGATGATCACCGCCCGTCCTTAGACACAGCACTAAAACCCACGCACAGGCATTAAGCAGGGGGAAGTCGAAGAAATCAAGTGCAGGAAAGCGGAATATGTAATCGCGAGCAGGGTCTCTGCTGAGGCACCACCAGGGACACCCTGCTCTGGGAGCCCCAGAGCCAGGTCGAGCCCACATTCACCGGGCTCGCCAGGCCCGCAGACCCCTTGGCAACCCCGGCTCGGCTCTGGAGGCTCCCCCGGCCCCACCGCCCCTTCCCGGTGGAACCCCCACAACCCCTGCGCTCCCGGCTGCCCTCCCTCCCTGTCTCTCTCGTTCGTACCGGCGGACAGCAGCGCGGACCCAGGCGGCGCAGCCGGTGCTTGGCTGACCGGGATGAAGGGCACGTTGAAGCTGAACTCGGTGGCGGAGGAGGCGAAGAGAAGGTTGGTGCCGGTGCCGGTGCCTCCTCCGGGCTTCGCCGCCGCCATGGCCGGGCCCCGGCCACGTCCCTACCCCGGCCCCTTCCGCCCTCACCCAAGATGGCGGCGGCGGCCGCGCGCAGCCGTGAGGGGCAGGAGGCGGGCCCGGCCGCCATTCCCGCAGGAAGAGGAGGAGGAGGAGGGCAAAGAGGAGGAGGAGGAAGCGGCGGAGGTCCCCGCGCTGGGCTGGCGAGCGGGAGGCGGCGGCCACAGGGTGCCGGCAGACCCGTGGCGAGGCGCGGCCCCGCCATGCCGTGCGTGGGTGACTGGCTCAACAGCCCCCTGAGCATCGTGCAGAACATCTTCGGTGAGGCGCGGCCGCGTCCCCTCGGCGGCAGCGCCCCGAGGGCGCCCGGAACCGGACGGGGCTTTCCCTCGCGGGGTGGTGGCGGGAGAGCGGCGAGGCCGGCTCTGTGCCTTATATAGCTGTCGTATACCTTATGTATCTTATAGATAGCGTATATTTTCTATTTCTCGCGTATTTCTGGGTTCCGGCAACAACGCGCGCTGGCTGCACGCTCTGCCTATGGGTGCTAATGTTACTAGTGCCATCAGCCACGGCTATTTCCGTGCTAGGCTTGAACTTAACTAAAAGAATACCGAAATTAAAATTTCCGTAGCCGACACAGCGCGGAAAGCGGTGCCTCGGCTCCTGCCCTTTGCCGCTGGGCTGCTGTGGAGCTTTCCCTCGCTTCCAGGAATGGCTCTGTGCATCTTGGTTGGCCTGAAAGGGTTTAAAAGGGGAAGTCAGTGCATTGCAAGGGGTATAAATTAGTCTAAAATGCACCTGCTTCCCTAAGATGGAAGTGAAAGTTGGGTTTGTTTGATATGCTGGGAGAATGCTGGATAAAAGTCTCTTGTGAGGTGCTAATAGGAATGTAAATGTGTTGGTTTTTTGTAGCCCAAAATGTTCCAAACTCTGACTGGGAGAAGAAGGTAACTGAATACTTTAAGGAGAAATTAAAAGAAAATAATGCTACTAACTGGGTAAGACAGTTTTATTCTTTTCGAGTTACACTTTTTCTTAAGCTTCATTGTTTTTAACGTTCTATTGCAGTGGCTTGCTTTTGATAAGTTCTGCCTTTTCGTGATAAGTACAGCCGAATTTCAGGCCCAGGCTTTGGGATGTATAAATTACGTCTTGGCTCCTTTAACTTGAGTGCAACACCAGGCTGTAAAATCCCGGCTGGAGCTGGAGCAGCCCGTCCATCCCCTTGCCTTTAGCATCCTTCTTCCCCCGGGCCGTCACTGCTGGGTGCTGCCACTCTGTAACACAGTCAGTAGATGGCAGGAGATGACAAATATTGTCATTTTTTGGGAAGTGTTAGCCCTCAGTTTGCACCACGATCTTCTCAGCTGCTGGTTATAAACCTCTTCTTTCAGGAACTTTTATCACCATGCTGCAAACTCTTGTGTGGGTTGAATAAATAGCTGCCTGGGCCTTCGGGTTTTGAGGAAGAAGTGCTTTTCCTATGCTTTTTTGGGCTGGGTCAGGCCTGGTTTGTGCAGTTTAGCAGGGAAGCTGTGCTTCAGGTTTTAAAAATAAAAAGTGCACCATTGAGTTCAAAAGCTGGTGCTTTGCTAAAAGGCTGTAGCAGAAATAATATGGAACACTGCTGGGGGATTAGAAAATTTCATATAAAATCTGTTCTATTTGTAGCTGGAAAAATAGGTGAAAATGATTTTTTTTCTCTGTCAAGAGTATTCTGTACTTAGTATTTCAATGATGGCTTAAATCAAAGCATAAATGGCAAAACTGAGTAAAATTTACACTATCAGAAGGAATTGAAATAACATTTTCTTACTAGAAAAACACATGAGGGGATAGACTTTTGTTAAAATGCTACTTCCTATAAGGCCTCTTACGGCTTTTGTTACATTTTAATGTTGGATGTGAGCTTTTTCAACAAAGAGTTTATCTTCAAATTTAGAAAACCCTATTCATATTGCAAGTCTTATTCTTTGAAGTTATACCACATGCTTAGGCATTGATTTTTTTTTTCTTTTTTTTTTTTTTCTTTGTGGTTTACCATTGTCATGTAAAACTATGTGAAAAAGGCTTCCCCAATGTGGACTTGGAAATTAACATACAGGTTTTCCAGGACCTTTTGTTATAAGAAATCATGCATGCAAATTGTTCTAGTACTGCTGGTACATAGCACACGCTGCTTAGTAGAAACAAGTAATAAATTCTGTTTAATCATCAGCTGCAGTAATTCCAAGACTAAAAGTTGGTTTCGAATGTTGTTCAGCTTTCATACAGTTCCAGTGTCCTATAACTACTTCTTTCATAGTCCAGTGTCGCTGGTGGCTTTGGGACTGGAAGAATTTGGGAACTGTTAAGTGTCTGATAATTGTAACTATTATCTGTAAAAGCCATTGCAGAAAGGTGTTGGGATAGATACACTTTGTTACTGCCTAGATTAGGGTGGGAGATGCACTCAGAAAATACTGTGTTATGTATAGAGGTTTGAGGAGGAGAATGTACTGGATGATCAGAGAATAAGTTTTTGTGCTAGTTTTTGGTTACTTCAGAGCACTGTTCAGTATATACCAGTTGTATAGAACAATCTCTCTTTTCACAGGTACCATCACTGAATGATGTTCCTGTACATTACCTAAAACCCAACAGTTTAGTGAAATTTCGCTGCATGGTTCAAGATATGTTTGATCCTGAGTTCTACATGGGAGTGTATGAAACAGTTGACCCAAACACAAACGCACGTGTAAGTGAAATAATCATTTACTATTTTAGCCAATGTTTGCCATTTCACTCATTCTACTCCTTGTATTTCAGTTTGGACACTGATAGTAATGTAACTGTGTTTGGCTCAAATGGCATCAGTAAAACATAGCGTGTTACAATTCTGTTGAGGAATAGAGAATGTTAAAATAATGAAAGCTTTGGCAGTACATCTGTTCGAAGGACTTCGAACTGGGAAGGGCTTGCCCAGTGGTTCTGATGTGATTTTGTGTTCAGGATGCTGTCAGAAGCAGAATGATTGCCTTGCCTTTTCCTTCTTGGCAGGTTTTGCATTTTGGTAAATACAGAGATGTGGCAGAATGTGGGGTAAGTTACATAAACTGTATGAACTTTGAGATAAAATATTGTATGGAAAGTTGCAGTTTTAAAAACGCAATAGAGCTTCTTTGGTACCTGCCAGTGGATTCCTGAAGATACTGCTCTAAATGCAAAATTAGTCTTTGGTTTGGAAAGCAGAGTATTCATAACTGCTCACTGGCATTCTAATTTCAGCATGCTTCCAGCTGTTTCTGTTGTATTTCAAATTCGTTTTGGTTGAGTGGAGGGGGGAGTGCCCATGACCTTGGAACCACCTACTATGGAAAACAGTTACTTTTGGTAGTGCAGTGCCGTTGGAATCAAAGCATTATATATTCACTTTTTCCTGAGTTATATAGTCTTGCATCTTAGTTCTGACTTTTGGCTGAGTAACTGAATCTGTGAGATTAGTTTAAAAAAAGAAAACAAACTGTAATGAGATTTTTAACAAAATTTCTCCTGGTATTCCAGCCTCAGCAGGAAATTGATTTGAACTCTTCACAAACGGTCACCTCGGAGAGACAGACTTTCTACTGTGTTCCAGTGCCTGGTGAATCAGCATGGGTGAAAGAAATATCTTTTTTAACTGAGCTTGTGCTTTGTTATACAATCAGTGGTCACCAACTAATTAATTAGTTATAAGGAGATAAGTTTATTTAAAATTTCTTTTTTCTTAGTGAATCAGGAGAGGTGGTAGGTGCGGAAAGAGAAAAAAGGAAAATCGGTGGCGTGTAATATGCGCAAAGAAGATGCAAATTAATTTAGGAACATTTGTTTTGATTTAGTAGAGATTTTTTTCTTCGGAGGGTCTTGAAAATTGCTTTTAGGTTATATTTGCAAATGCTTAGAAAAAGAGAAAATTCAGTTGAGCCATCAGCATTCATTCCATTGGCATTTTCTACAGTAGGAACTGCTACACAGTGAGAGTCTCCTGTAAAACACCTGTAGCTGAGCATGTTAAGATTAGGATTTTGTTTAAAAAAAAAAAAAAACCCAAACTTTTTTTGGGGTTGAGTTTTCCCTGCTCAGCCTGTGGCTTCCTTAATCCTCAATTTCACGCATACATCAGTGCCAGCCAAGCCCGAGTGAGCCCTTCAACCTCCTACACACCCAGTCGCCACAAGAGGAGCTATGAGGAGGATGAGGACATGGATCTGCATCCCTCAAAACAGAAGGAGCAACATTTGGGTAATAGTTCCTATTGATGAGCAGTTGTTTTGATGTCTTTCCAGAATTTCTCAAACATTCATTGCTACAAATTGAGAGATTTGCAGCTGTTTGAATTATTAGTGTTGTTTCAGCCTTTATGGTTTGGGGGCTTTGTTGAAGCCAGTGATTTGATTTGAAGGAGTGTGGGAGAGCCTACAGTGTTACATGTGTGTTGTATGACTTGCTGGCAATCTACAGTGATTTCTAATGTAAACTAGTTTTTATGCATTTTATCACTTTTAAGAACTATCTGGTTTTTTGCACTTCATGTTCAAAAAAATATTACCTTTGCAGTCCTATGGATTCTAAAAAATCCCAATCATTTCCCCTTGTTTAAGCATTTTGAAAATCAGATTTCTGGCCATTTTTGGGTTTCCAAGACACATAGATCTTTACCAGTACTCTTTCTCACATTTGATTGCATAAAATATACACTTGTGACACTTCTCATATTAAGAATATATTCTCTCTCTATATATATGTATATAATATATATATTATATTGCATTATTTAATATTTTTGTCTCAAATGTCTTGTTAAATTAGTTTAATTTTGTGTTGGTCACTGAAGCAAGTTGATCAGTTCTGCATTTTTGTTTAAAAACCCTACAAATGCTGTGTTTTTCAGACAGTGGAGGTAATATCCATGGATGTGTGGAGCCAAAGAGATTAGAAACAGAAGCTTCTGCAGGTCATCATGTCATTTCTCCCAATTGCTCCCCTCCACTTGACCTAAATTTTCCATTGCCAGGAGAGAAGGGACCAGCATGTCTTGTAAAGGTAAGAGAAGAGGTGGTGAGCAGGGCTGTGCTCTCAGGCAGACAGAATCAATCTTGCAGTGGTTGGTAGGCACAGAAATTGTCTCTGAAGTCCAGAATTTTGTTTCTAGAGATAATTACATTCTTTCTCTTTATTAACACATTGTTTCTCTTCTTGAGTGCTGCGTGTGAGTTGGCTGAAATCCTTCAGCACCATTTATTAGAGCTTGCACCTTCTCACCACACTTAGTTTAAAAAAAAAAAAAATCCAGTACCAGATGCTTGAGGGTGTAGCTGGTATTGAGTCCTGGTATTTTGCTTTTAGGATATCTCCTCTAATTGAAAAACAACTGTCAAAAACCAAGCTGAAAAAACAATAAACTTCACATTAGTGTATTGTCTTTGAAATAGTCCTTGATTCACTACTATGCTATTTTAGTATAAAACTTTAACACAAAATTTCTCTACTGTTGCTGCATTGACTTCTCTCTTATTCAGCAAATCTTGGTAAATCAGATTAGAATACAGTTATTTACACTTGTATGGCAAAGAATGCCAATAGAAAAAGTGTGGAATCAGAGAAACTCCCTTTCCAGTGTAAGCTTGCTGACACCAAGGGCTAGGTGAGACCTCTTCACTCAGACTTCTCAGTCCACAGCTGAGTCTCCTGAGTTTCCTTTTGTCTGTGTTTTTCTGCTGTCCTGCATCTGGCCCCATCTGCCTCTGCATTTTATTTTCTGTTTGGGGCAGGTCTATGAGAGCTGGGAGAGCTTCAAAGTCAATGATGTGCTGGAGGTGTTTGGTGTTCTGTCTGTGGACCCAGTGCTGAGCATAGTGAACAGTGAAGAGAGGTAAGGCTGCCCTGAAATGCAGGAGGGTTTTATTGCAATAAGCAGGCTGCCCCTAACACAGACCGGGAAATGTGTAAATATAGGATAATTATGCTTAAGAGGTGAATTTTGTTGCTTAAAAATAGCTTGATGAGGAAAGTGTTATATTCAGCATCCTGTAAACTCAAGTCCAATGTGCTCTGGTACATCCATATCCTTGGATACCCAGTGCATCTTTTTTTAGGTTGTTGTACAGTCTATAAAGCAGAAAGTGCTTCTGTAGCTAAATGTTTTGTACTCTTTCATGCCTACTAAACTTTCAGTGAACGAATGGTGAACAAAGCTTTCAAAGAAGCTTTAAAACTATAAAATGTCCTTTTGAAGTAATTTCTAAGTCCATGAAAGTTGTTATCAGAAATGTAAACATTTCTGAGGAATATTTTAGAAAAAGTTTGCATGTCTGCGTGGAGAGCGATAGTGATTAAAATGAGGAAAAACTTGGGTTGATTTTTCGTTAATTAAGGTATCTCATCTTGTTACACCACTGAGAGAAACTTCCCATTTCACCTGCTGTTCTGCAATTCCTTGTCTGACAAAATGCAAACTAATCCAAGATGCAAGAAGTCAATCCTTAAAATAAAACTTCTGACCAAAATCTAACATAAATATTGCTGATGTCTTGAACCATTGCACTCTGAATCATTTCTGTTGGTGAGTTTGTTTATCTCTCTGGCAAGTACAATATCCAGAGTGCAATGTGAATCCTTTATAGTGCCAACTTAGTAAAAATTAACTCAGCCTCGTCAGCTGCTTTTTGTTATCATCTGTGTGACAGCTAATCCCAGACTGACAGCTCAGTTGCTCTGTCACAGGTGCTTGTGGGTTTTTTCCTGTGTGTCATTCTGTAACAGGAACGCAAAATGGTGGCATTTAGCAACATTTTGAAGGCAAACAAAAGAAATTTCTTTTAATGGAAAGAGTGGATTGTGTGTGGGTGAACTGCTGAAGTGGCTTTGAAGTTATAAAGCCTGACAGCTTTTAAAACCAGTACAAGTTGATGAAATTTGTGCTAAACTTCACTATCATCTGATAGTCACGTGAGGGATTTTGCTTTCTAAAAATGAAAAATGAAAACCACCCGGAAGAAATTTTGTAAGACATCTTCAGGGAGAGCAAAGCCTGTGTATCTGAACTCTTAAATTAAGAGGCAATACCTCCAGCAGAGGTACATTAGCATTTTTTTATTCATAGTTTTTTTACTCAGCCTGTGATAGAACTGTGATGTGACTGTCTGGAGGATCTTGTCAGGAATATGAAAATCCCACACGTGCATACAGAGACAAATGTAATAAATCATGACTTTTTTTTTAAAAAGCTGCTGTTTAGACAGTACAGGCTGGACTGAACAGTGTGTAAGATTTTACTTGAAGCTACAGCCTATTAAATGGTGCAGCAAAGAATAAGTGTGGTTTTGGTTTTGAGGGTTTTATTTTATGTTTTTTTGTTGGGTTGGGGTTTTTTTCTTCAGAACAGTATGGTTTGATTATCTCTGAAAATCCAGATATTTTTGGTCAAGCCTGCTTTGGTGTTTATATGTCATTATATAATTGTGATTCAGTATTTGTAATGTTCATAAAAATCTAAAGAAGGTAGTTTGAATATGGGAGGAGTTAGAAGGAGCTGGGAGCAGATGTTATTTGTTCCTTTGTTCTATTCTTGGCCTGGTTCCAGCTGCTCTGGGTCAGAGGCAGAGAAATTCCTGTGGAATGTTTCTAAGTCCAGTTGTGTCCTCTCCCTAGGGACAGCTCAACCCTTGATCCTATGGAGTGTATGGACACAGCAGAGGAGCAGAGAGTGCACAGCCCTCCAGCCTCATTAGTGCCCAGAATCCATGTGATTTTGGCCCAGAAGTTGCAGCACATTAACCCCTTGCTGCCTGCCTGCCTTAACGAAGAGGAGAGTAAAAGCTGTGAGTGTCTGAACTCTGGGCACACCAAATGTGCACTTTCCTAGACATCTGAACAAATATTGCTTTGTTCACAGGCAAATGCCTCAACAGCAGGGTTTGAATTTAAATCTTGTTAAATGGAAGAACCATTCAATGCTGCGCAGGATGCAAGTGTTTGTGTTTATATGATGTTTACATTTTTATTTGGCTGAAATAAATGTTGTTTATATGGAACTTGGTTTTGCATTCTACGTGCCCAGGGATTTTACCAAGTTGTTTAGGCATCAGATTTGATTTGTTTTCAAATGGAGTTGTGAATGGCTGGAAACTTAGATTTTCAATTCAGTATGATAGTGGAAATAAGAAACATACTGATAATAGAGAGAATCATAAAACTGTGCAGAAAATAAGGCAATTCTCTTTTTAAGCAATTGTGCTATTCCTTGTTTGACTGGTTTTTTTGTTTTGTTCATTGAATTATTGCTTGCAGGCCTCTAATATTTATAATTTTCTTCCTTGAGTGCCTTCTATTGCTTGTTCTGAGATATATGTAAGAGGTTTCTTCTGCCTTTAATATTAAATGGATCAGCTGTGGATTTTAGAAATTTAGCTCTAAACTTTATAGTCTGCTGCAAATGCATTACGCAATATCTAATTTAAAAAAAAGAAGGAAAGCATTTCCAAGGAAATGTTGAGTGATTCAGGTTATCCAAAGGCAGTTGGAAAAAGCAATCAATGTTAGTTTATTTTTCCTGGACTGCTTTGGAATAAATACTTTTCTTCATCAAACTGTAATGGAAATTCAGATTTATATAGATGGAGAAGGGTGAGGAACAGCACATTTTCTGACATTTGTCTTCTGCTCTTTTGTCAGTTGTTTCTAATTTCATGTCTGAGCTGTCACCAGTGAGAGCAGAGTTGCTGGGGTTCCTCACCCATGCCCTCTTGGGAGACAGTTTGGCTGCTGAATACCTGATATTGCATCTCATCTCTACAGTGTAAGTATTTAGGTGTTTGCTGAGAATTTATGTATTTATCATTTAAAAGAAATCTCTTTCTATGGGATTCTTCACCAGTCTGCAAATAGATGGCAGAAATAGCTTAAGTAATACTTATTTCAGCAGTACTTTGTCCAGTGTGAGTTGTCCTGTCACAATACACACAAAGTCAGATTTCATTGTCTGAAATAGCAGTAAATATTGATAAAATACCAGCTTTATGGCAGTGTGCGTTTTCAGTGCTGCTTTGAGAGCTGACAAAATCTCCAAGGCACACTTGAACAGAGGTGTGAAAATACCTTTCTCCCTCTGGCTTCTTCTAATGAGTAGGACATGCCACTGACTTCCCAAAGACAGCATTTACTGACCTCAGGAATTATTGCTTGGGTGTTACAAGGCACAGTCTGGGAATTGGTTTAATGAAATGTAAACATGTTTAATGGTAAGTTCAAGTGACCTGTTTAGCATGGGATAGAAATTGACTCTTACGTTGATTTAAATGTCACTGGATGAAAGGGCAGCATCCTTTGACTCATTAAAATCTCAAGTGTGAAACTTCAGACAGTATGTTTTGATTAGACTGAGTATAGTTGTCAGGCCCAAATTTAATATTAGTCATCAGAGTCTTCAAAATGAGTTCTGTTTTCATTCTTTTTAGTGGGACTGTGAATGTTCCAACACTTAGACTAGAATGTATTTTCTTTCTTAGCTGGTATCACAAAAAGGTTGAGAGTTGTCAAGAATGGGGAGAAGATACACAGTGAGAAGAGGGAGAGGAAAGCTGAGGGCAGGTAAAGGAGATGAACAAGCATGATAAGGAGGGAAATCGAGATTGGGCAGGAGAAGGGAAAAGAGTGAAGTGTGTTCACGGAATACAAGGAGAACAGAACGTCTGGAAGGCCATTGCAGGATGCCAAGCACTGTAAATTACTGGTTTTGTGTGGTGCTGCAAAGTCTTGAGGAGCAGCTTCAGCATGGCTCAGCTCCTTGGGCACTGGAGAAGGAAGGAAGAGGAGTGGGCTGTTGTTGGTATGTGCACTCTGAAATCCTGCTGGCTCTCAGAGACACCACACAATGCTCAAACTGAAGGACACCTGTATTCAGTGTCAAGCAGGTGTTTGCTTAACCTGTGCTGCTTTTGGTGCAGTTATGCCAGACGGGATGTGCTTCCTCTGGGAAAATTCGCAGTCAACCTGAGCGGGTGTCCCCGGAACAGCGCCTTCACGGAGCACCTGTACCGCATCATCCAGCAGCTGGTGCCAGCAGTAAGCATTGCATGGGAGAGGTGTGGGGGGGGAGAGCTTCTCGTTGATTCAACCAAGCAAACAGGGATTTAGGTCAAGGCAGGCTGATTAAATGCCCTCCTGCTACCCATTCAGAGAGCAGATAACAGTAGAGGTGTGGCTGGCCTGCACATTGAAGTCTCTCTGTACCTCATCATCTAGGATGAATATGGATTAAATCCTTTCTACAGAGATATTGAACTGACAGACAGATACTGCTTGCTTTATTTTGTCCTTTTGGATTGATATGTTTAGACAGTTGGGTCATTTAATTATGGTGTCATTACGGTTTATTCCCAAGTTTGTGGATACTGCTCTGCAGAAAAGTCATGATAATTCAGTTTAGAGTCACAATAACAGTAGTGCTGCAATAAATCATTTGTTACTGAGCTCATCCTGCAGCACAGGTGGCAGGAATTCTTAACAGCATTATTTTCCTTGGGGAAATTTTTCCTTCATTATACGACATTTGGGATAAAGCGTTGCAGTGACAAGTTTTGTTTTACCGTGCAGGTTCCCAGCCCAGCTGGAGCTTGAAGGAAGCAGCATTCCCTAGGGAAGCTGGAGCAGAGGAAAGGTGCTGATGGTTTGTTTCTCGTTGCAGTCCTACCACCTCCGGATGAGCATCGAGAGCATGAACCACTCGCGCCTCATCCCTCGCAAGGACTACACGGCCAATCGCCTGCTCAGCGGACTGCTGCAGCTGGCCAGCAACACCTCCCTGGTGATAGATGAGACCCAGCTCGAGCAAGGACAGCTGGACACAGCAGGTACACAGGTTTTGGGGTTTGTAATCTCATTTGGAAGGTTAAAAGCTGCTGTGCTTTAAGACAGTGGTGATGATTGTGTCCTGGTGATAAGGGTCTATTGCAAAACTGTTTGTGGTTTCTGTATCCTATTTCATTGCTTTGAAGCAGCTTCCTGCCTGCCTGCAACCTTCTCAGCCAACTTAAGACAAATTGGGAAATTCTTTATTACCAAAATAACTCTGATTCATTAGAGTGGCCTTTCAGTTTCCTGTGAATAGTGCATGAAGTGAGGGAAGCATATGCTGATGCCTTATGCTCTATACTTTTACTGTATATATGGGAGCCATCCCTGAGAACCCAGCTAGATACTGGAGGAAAAGATTGCTATTACTGTGTTAAAGAGACTGATGATTCTGTCTTACAAGCTGATGTAGCACTGTGTAGCATGCTTTCAGCAGAGCTTTAGAAATTAATTTAATTATAACTTGCATGAAAGAGATGAGTTGAATATTAGAAGCTCAGTACCTGGAGAATGCACAGTACAGGTGTCTGTGGTGACTCCTGGGGCTGTCCTGTGCAGGGCCAGGGCTTGGAGTCCAATGACCCTCGTGGGTCCCTTCCAACTCATTAGATTCTGTGAAAGAAGAACAGGAAATCGCTGCAAGTGACCTTATTTTAAAATAAAAATATTGTCTTGAGAAAGCTGCTTTGTTTTTTTTTTTTTTTATTACTGCTCTTAAAAGTCTTCGGTATTTTTTTGTTATTCAGCTTTAGTAAAGTTACAAAATGTTACTAGAGAAAATAGTAAAACTAGTAACAAACTTTGCATTGTCTGTTTCCAAAAAAAAAAAAGTCAAAATATTATAAACTCCCATTTAGAGAAAACTGCTGTGCTGATTTATAGGTTTTCTAAAATGTTTGTAATGTCTAAAAATCCTCAGCATTTAATGAAAATCAATATTTTAGGTATTAAAAGTTGCAGATAAAAAAGGCTTCTTGATTTTATTTCATTTTTGCTAATGTTTGCTGCCATATTGTTTTCTACTGAATTTAGAGTAAAGAAGTAAAAGTTTTTAATTTCTTACAGCAACTTCAGGAACAATTTAATCCTAGAGGAGTAAGTGTCTTCAGATCTAGTAGTTGGTTTGGAACTCTTGGAAGTTACAGCTTAGAAATTTCCAATGGGAAAATATCCCCGAAGTAAACCCTAATATCAAATTTGCCTTTATTTGGTAACTTTGCCTTTATTTACAGTATAGTAAATTAATGCTAATTCATTAAAGGCAAAAACATAACAGTAGATGTGTCATTTGATGCAGCAACTGCTGAAGAGAAATTCAATTTGTCAAGTATATATTGGTATTTAAAAAAGAGAATTCCAAGAGTTAACCAGTTAATTTGTTAATCTTAATTTTTTTAGATTTTAAACAGCTTAATTCCAGGTAAGGCAAGTGACTACTATAAAAAATTTGGCAAAGGGAGATTGGTAAAGTTTTTCTACTTTTCAGGAGAGATTTCTTTTTTGGTTTTCTCTGTAAATAGAGATCTTGCTTTATAGGACTGATGAAAACATGAGCTATAATAACATGTACTAATGTATTAAGCCAGATAAAATTTAGGCCTGAAGTCAAGAATTCTTAATTTTGATTGAAATTAAGAAGTGGTTGTCTCTATGTGGAAGACACCTCACACACAAGAAGGAACAGGATGCTCACAGGAATCCTTCTGCTGGCTGCTCATTAAAGACGCATGGAAAACAAAAATCAGGGCTGACACTTGTTCAGGTCCAGTGGTCAGGGAGTTTGTTCTTGCTCTTCCAGGTGTCCACAATGTGACAGCACTGGGTAACCTGATAACTTGGCAGAAGGTGGATTATGACTTCAGTTACCACCGGATGGAATTCCCATGCAACATTAATGTTCTGATCACTTCTGAGGGCCGCTCACTCCTGCCGGTATGGGAAGGCTCCCTGGGTTTGGGGGAACTGCAGCTGGCAGCTGCTGCTCAGAGCAGGCCCTGCCAGGGACGAGAGGGGACAGGAAATGTGTCTTGTGACCAGGGAGGTGTGACTCTGGCAGTAGCTGCTGCCTTCTCCCTCCTGGCTGCAGCCAGGCCAGAAACCTGTTCATGGGAAAAGGAGGAGATGGAGCTTCTGTCCTCCTTTCTGAGCAGGGATGGGGGGGTGGTGAAGGACCCAGGGAGGGTAAAGCCTGCTGAGATGTGCCACTCTCAGAGCCACCCTCTGGCATGGTGGTTCCTGAGGTGATAGCACAGATGTGGCACTGTCCCTGGAGTAGCCTGACTGCACACATCTGATCTCTGACATTCCAACTTTGCTGAGCCTTTGCTTTTCTGCCTCTGAGTGAAACCAGCTCCTGCTTGAATCAGGAGTTGTTCAAAATGGGAGCTGTGGAACGTTTAAAGAATTGTCTTACCTTAATTTTGGGAAATAGTGACTGCTGCAGGTTTTGAGAGTAAATCAGTCTTGGAATAGAAAACAGTGGGATGTGGAAAGAGATGAAATGTAATTTTCTCTTTCAGTCAGATTGCCAAGTCCACTTACAGCCACAGATAATTCCCCCGAACATGGAAGAGTACATGAGCAGCCTCCTCACAGCAGTGCTGCCCTCTGTGCTGAACAAATTCCGAATTTACCTGAGTTTATTGAGGGTGCTGGACTACAGTATATCTGATGAGGTGACCAAGGTAGGGAGACTTCACTAATACCTTTTCAATTCTATATTTGGATAGAAAGCACCTTAGTAGACATTACTGTACTTTTCCTGTCAGTGACTCTCCTTGAAGTTTTACAAAAACCAAACAGAAGTGTTTTCATCCTGAATGTGCCTTCAAGGATTTGTAAAGTATATATTGAATTTAGTAGAAATAAGAAACAGTCCGTGTAACCTGCTCTTTAACACTCATTTTGAAAATGAGTTCTTATCAAAGATGAGAAGTGGCCTTGTTTTGCTCAGGCTCACTTCTGGACTGCAAGCAGTTGAACTGTTCTCCTGTAATCTCCAGGTAGGTACAGTGTTTAGCTCCTTAAAAGCGTATCTTGGAGTGGAGATTCTGTTTTTTCCATAATTCCACGCTGTGTTTTCACAGGCCGTAGAAGAAGACTTCGTGGAAATGCGCAAGAACGACCCCGAGAGCGTCACAGCCGATGACCTGCACAAAATGCTGCTCGTGGCCAGGTGGGTGCAGTGCCCTTGTCACCACTCAAGGCTTCCCAGCAAGCTGCAAACTGAGTCGAGTTGTGCCAGCCTAGCCAGATGGAATCTCCTCTCCCCTTTGTTCCTCTTGTCACAGATCCTTAGTTAGGCAAAGTATGCCCTCCCTACTTTGATCCCATGCTTTCTAATTCCCAGGATACTGAAAGCCAGTGGGTTTTGATCTGTACTGGTTTATCAATACCTGCAGGAGCTGTTCCTGACTGGCTGTTTGTGCTCCCCCAGGTTCCTGTCGCTCAGCGCCGGGCAGACGACGCTGTCGAGAGAGAGGTGGCTGAGAGCAAAGCAACTTGAGGCACTGCGGAAAGCCAGGCTGCTGCAGCAGAAATGTGTCAATGGCAATGAACTTTAACACCTGCTGGATGTCGCCCTGAAAATTTCTCTAATCCTAGGTGGAACCCATACTAAGATTGGAATATTGTTTATACCAGTTTTTGTAGATAATTTATACCAAAAAGTTATGGATATTTACCCTTGCAGTCTGAACACACTTAACTCTGTTCAGCCACCTAAACATATTTTATGGAATTTTTTTGGACCCTGTTTTGTAATTGAAAATTGGTAACATTGAGCAAATTGTTTGATATTAAACTTTAATACTGAGGTTGTGTAACCTTATTTCCTTTAATAAGAAGAAAATTTAACTCAGAGCCCTTCATACACAGCAGTGGTAGGCTCTGTTCTGGAATAGATTTGTGCTCTAATTCCTGCATGGCTGAATTGTGAGGATCAGAGCTTTCAGCTGGCCAGCAGCAGCGTTGTGCTCAGAGTGTGGCATCAAGCAGTGATTTGATCTTACCCAGGACCAGCTCAGGCATGAAATACATTTTCCTTGTGCTTAGAGCAGACCATGACTTCTCAAGATTTCTCCAGTGAGCTTTATTCTGCTACAGCTTCTTGAAAAAACCCCTCATTGACTGGATTAATGATACTCATGTGCTCATACAAAATGTCTTTACTTTCTACCTTAGCAGTCCTGCAGGGTGTTTAGAATGGTGTGAATAACATCACTGAAGAATGGTCTCTCCGTACCTGATTCCTGCTGTACAGTTTGAGCTGGTACGCAGAGGACATGCTGCCCCTGCTGGGACTTGCAGAACTTGTTTACCAAGGGTGGTTTAAATGGTGAAATGCTGGGAGTAATCCAGCGAGGCTTGGCTGTGGGGAAACAGCCTGCAGGAACCTGAGATGGAGCCACTTCAAGAGTTTGCTTCAATTGATTGTGTTCTGAACAAGATAAAAAAGGTCCTGCCAAATTTTTGTAAGCTCAGAGCCCCTTTACTTAGTGCTGTCTCCTGAGTGAAATGGCATGGACAGGAACCCCCTTTCTTACTGCATTTTCCTATTCTAAACATGAGGGGTTTTGCTCTACAGCCACTCTGGATATTTTGTCTCTGCATACTAATAATGAGTACTTATTATGAGAAACCTTTTTTGTGTATCCTAAACTTGAGCCAAGTTTGATGCTGTTTCAAATCACTTGGAGCTTATTTCTTTTTGGTTTTTTTTTAACTAAAAATGAATAGTCATAGTTTCATCTGCCCTGTGCTGCATTACTGTGAAGTGAAGCAACTGAACAAATAGAGGAAGGAAATGAAGTCTCTCTTCAAAAGACAGCTGGGCTGGAATGCAGGGTTGGGTTTCAAGATTGCCTCAGAGGATGGTTTTGTGCATCTTGCTATCTCCAGTATTTCACAGGCAAGGCTGGGACAGCTCCTAACCTGGAAGCACATTGAGCTGGAAAGGGAAAGGACAAGGGATGATGACTTTAAACTAACTGGACGTAGACTGAGATTAAATATGAAGAAATTCTTCCCTATGAGAGTGGTGAGTCCCTGGCACAAGTTGCCCAGAGAAGGTTTTTTGAGTTGTAGCAGCACCACCCTAAAACGATAAAGAACTGAAGTCATGTCTGTGTCCCTTGACTACCAAGGGACCGTAATATCTGTAGCTACCCCACCCACTCATCTTTGAAACAAACCCCCACAGACCTGGAGTACCCAATCCCTTAACATCACATACCAAACCCATCTTTTGATTCCACTTTTTTTATTAAAATATCTCATGTATATTGCTCACATTAAAATACAGCAGTAGTTTAATTTTAAATAGAGCCACAAGTATAGACACTCAAAAAAAACCACCCAAACCCACATCACTTTAATAAAATAAATAAACCAAATTTGTTTATCAAAGTTTCAGACCATCAGGGTTAGGTGATAAATGATTTCAGACAACAGTACAAGTCCTAAGACACAGCGCTACCCTACCCAGGACACAACGTTGTGGGGACACCACGTGCAGCCTATCTACAGTACAGGGACGAGGACAGAGGCACTGGGTCTGGCAGGGTGGTTATAGTCACAAACCACAGCAGAGGAAGGTCCTGCTTTACAGCAGCTTTTGGACAATGTCCTAGACTAGCATGGCATGGCAAGGCATTCCTGGGAAGGAGTATTTAATAGATGTAATCCTTTGACACACATAGAGAAGGGTATGTTTTTATCCAGTTCCCAGCATGAGCGGATGCTTTATCCTGCGAGTTGCAAAGCTGGAGTTGTCATGAATTTGGTCTTGAACAGATGCTGACAGCTATGCTCTAATGCAACACTGATCTTACAAAGCAGAGCACTGGCCTTCTGCTTTAGATCTTAATTGGGATTTTGCATCTGGGCCATTAGGATACAGTTTAAAAAGAATCCTAGCACAGAGGGACACAGTGCCTGATGGACAGGAATCTGGCTCATCTTGCTTTACACAGAGATGAAAAATTAGAGCAAATTGGCAGAGTTTGGAATTTAAACAAAAGGAATTGCTTTAACATAGGCAAAATAATTCAAAGACATTTGCTTCATTTCCCCTCACCTCAGAACAAGTGAGGAAAAAGAACCATTCTCAGAAGAAATTTGCACTGCAGGATCGTGGATATTTCAGATTGGGTCTTTAACCTTTACCTGTAATAGAAGTGTCCCAGGATGTCTGGAAAGAAGAAGATAGCAAAGAAATCTTTCTTTCTGATTAACATACTTAAATTCAACAAAAACACATCGGTTCCCGTTGTAGAGGCACAATTCATAGAGAGCTGCATCTAGAACTTCAATGAAAACAAGTAAAAATACTAGTCCAAAAATAAATAAAATGTCATTTACCGGTACTTTATTTTTGCTGGTGTAGTGCAAGGTAAGTAAGGTCAGAGAAGTGCAGTATCACCTTTTGAGTATAAATACTTTCTACATAATTCAGAAGAGCTACAAAATTAGTCTCAAAAAAATAACTTGTGCAACACATCTAAGATAGACAGCATGCTTATTGAATCCCAGTGTCTAAGCTACCTGTTTAAATATGGTTTTTATACAGGGTCTCTCTCACCTGCCTGAGGGAATTCTGAAGCTTGGTCAGAACCAAATTCATTTGCATCTCTCACTGCCTGTAAACAAGTTACCTCTATCAATCCCAGTAACCAGTAGCAGTTCATGCCACGATAGTCACGATGTCACTGTATTATTTTATTAGAAGCCACAGCTAGAAGAACACTTCCCAAATTAGCAACTAGATCTGAATTATTCGTGTCTGGCATTGCGTAAACATTTCTCTCAGTTCTTTTTGTTTGATTTCATTTAAAGCTTCTGGTTCCGCAGGGCTCTTCTGGACCTTTGCCACAGCAAAATTAATCCCTTGAGTCAATCCTGCCTGGGTGATGTTGGCAACCTGGACCATGGAGCTACGGATTTTAGCAAAGGGAGACACGGCTCTGCTGCTGCTGCCGTCGGCGGGGGAAGGAGTCGTGTGGAGTCCTGGCTCGTGGTTCCCAGATACAGATCCCGGGCTTTTGTGGGATTTACTGAAGCCAGGCCCACCAACAGCCAAGAGCTGAGGGTTTGGCTCAGAAGATTGAACATCCAGCTTAGACGGCCTAGAAGGAATGTCTGCAACAGCTTCAGCCTTAGGTTCTGCCTTCTTGGCTGCGTTACTGCTGGTTTGGGTCAGCGTGTGATGGGGCTCTTGAGGACCAGCCTCAGGCTCCAAAACATCAGACACCTTGCTCTGGGCATCCTGCACAAACCTCTGGCAGTACACATCCATGGGCTTAGCAAACTCCAGCTCCGCGCTGTCAGCAGAAGGCATAGCAATGTCCTCGCAGTCGGAGCGGGCGGCCTGGCAGTCCTGGCCCTCGGCTGGCACGGGAATGCTGATGCTCATCTCCGTGCTGCTGATGGACTGGGAGCGGCTGCCCAGCCGGGGGGCCGAGGCAATGATGCCACAGCTGGGCAGCACATAGTCTGTGGGGCCAATGTTCTCCAGGGAATCCGTTAGCTGGTTGTCCTCATCCGATTTGGAATTAGTCAGGAAGTCATCGGAGTGGAATGAGTCATTATCTGAGGCTTCTGTGTCAGATTCACTGCGGGCTTTAGAATCTATCCCTGGATTCTCCAGAGTTTCAAGGCTGCTGTCTGATTTCCAAAGATTCACTTTCAAATTTGGCTTCAAAAAATTGACTTTCACTTCAGTTTTGGCAAAGTTGCCCAACTTCCGAAGGTTGCTCATGTTCACATTAGATTTGGTTTGTTTCACCTTTTGATTGAGAGAGGAGAACTTGCTCAGTAAATAATTCTTGCCTTGGGCCAGGGACCCTCTGTTCTGAGACCGAATGCCAATGATGTCTTCATGAGGTTTGCTGCTCCTCCTACAAGATGGAAAAAAGATGTTTTATGTACAATCAAAGAAGTCTTTTTTATAAGCACCAAGTATTCACTCTGTTCCAGTCTATTTCCATAATAGAGATGGATATTTTAATTACAAAGTTACCCTTTCCTTACATAATATTGTACCCATACAAGCTAATCAAGCTCAAACCAACAAAAACAAAGGAGGGTTAATACAGAACAGAAGCCAAACAAGGGGAACAGGCAGTTTCCTCAGGCACTTTAGTTTTAGATGAAAAAGGATTTGAATTCTCCATTTTTGTAACCCTGACTTTGTGTATGCTGTACTCAGTAGCCACATTTAGCAAATACTCAGTCTGCAATACCTGTAAAAAAGAACAAGATTTTTTTTGCTACACTTTCTACTCAGCTGGGAAAAAAAGCAGCTGAGTTGAGAGCAAAAGTGGGATACAGAAGGTTCACAACATTTAGGTACTCACCTCTCCAGCTTCTTCTCAATAATGGGCACATCCATTCCCATTGCTTGCTTTGTGATTCTCAGCATTTCTGCAATGCACTGAAGAGTGTCTGAAATCCAAGCAGCAGCCTGTCAGACCCTTAAAAACACCCTTAAAAGCCTATATTCCATCATCTATAAAGAAACCAGTCTAATTTTAACATAATTAGATTTGTTTGGTTTTATTGGGTTTTTTCTTTCACCCCACAAAACAGTTGTGCCCTACCAGCTGCAATTCTGATTTAAAGCTTACAAAACAAGTCTAAAGAATAAACTTTTCTTCAGCCCTAAATACTCAGCATTAAGTGAATCACTGCCATGCTGCTTCATTTGGGGAAGGAAGAGAAGCAATTTTATTTATTCTAATCCTTGTTGACAAAACTCAGTGCTCCAGGTATGAAGTGATATTTTTTCCCTCGCTAGTATTCATTTAATCTAGTTAAACAACAAGCAAGAACATTTCCAGACATTGATTTCACTACAGAAATCAATTTCTTTACCTCTTTAGGAGCTAATTTTAACTTTATTTTATACGTTTTTGGAGCAGTAAAGACCTGGTCAGGGAAATTACTCCAGTTCTGGAGAGAAGTGTTGCTTTAGAGCTGTATCTGAAACTTGTTTTTCTTTCTATTAAAACAGTAACAACTAAGTGGTTTTCTTAAGTTGTCTTCTCACTTCACACAACTGGATTATATCAGAGTAACTTCTGAAGAAGGATAAATTTCAAGAGCCATGGAGGAAGCGCTTTTTAGAGAAATACTGATACACTGAATAGACTTTTATGTCTACAACTTTTACATGGGAAACAAACCTTTTCCATCTTCTTCTGGGCTGCGAGCCACAGCTCTGAGGGTGTGAAAATATCCACTCATTTCTTTATATTTGTAATGCAGCCTCATGCAAGAGAACTTGGGTTTGCCAAAGAGGGTAGGCTCAGGCCCTGAGAGAGAAACCAGGAGATTAGAAATCTTCAACCAAACACTGAAAGAGATACTGCAGAGATTGTGCCTAAAAGTATATAAGTGCTGATAGTCTTTTTCAGCTTAAGAGGCTTCATGTTTTCATTAGAGCAGGACAGACACTTTAAAAGAAAGATTTTCACACTAACTAAACAATCAGTAACTTACAAAAAGCAATTAGACACTCTGTATGTCTATTACAATCCAGCCTGATTGTTTATTACAGATGACCCTTTTAAATAGAAGGGAAAACAAAGTTTTACACTTTTTACATCCTGTGGGGTTTTTAGGGAATGCTCCTGGGAAGGATTAAAGGGAAAGCTAATACATTTTTATCAAGAGGATGTAATTTAAGTTTCAAGATGATACCAAGTACTTCAACTCTTCAGGGCACTTAATCTTGTATAACATTAAATGATGTGTAGATGTAAATGTTTCAACTCTGCTCTGTACATCAGGACATTTTACAAATCTCCACAATACACAAGTGAAGGAGACCTTTCCACTGAACTCTTAGAAATTTCTCAGACACAGTGGAAATTACAGTCAGGCAATGATGAAATCACTGTGTATTGTGTAAAGGAGGATTAAACGTCATCAGGGGGCCACACACTCCCTTCTCTCCAACTGGAGCACCTTTTTCATGATTCAAAGGCATCACTTCTTTAATGCTTTCAGCAGAAAATGCTGGATTTAGCCTGCAGATGTTACATTCTATGGCCAATACGTTAAATCAGCATAACAAGGTGATTTTGTAAATAGCATGTTTATTACCAGACCTGGAGGAAGAAGTTTTACAAAGCTGTGAAACAAATCTAAAGTACAGTTCTGAGCCAGCTGCTGCGTTTGGATCAAAGGAAGAGAGCACTGAACGCACAAACCCACGACTCATTACACAAGTTGAATAAATTGTTGCCATTTGATAAATAACAAAATCTGTTCAGATGACTCTGTGGTTCTTCTAAGAGTTTGAAAGTGGGAAAACTTTAGAACCCTTCCAGTGATGAAAGCTTCCATTTCCAGCAGTAGGAAGGGCCTGGCATCTGTTTTCAGCCAGAAGCCATTTCTAGGTGGGCTGCCCAGGGTATGTGCCATACATCAAGGACTGCTGCTTCAATGCATTTGTAGGATGCTTTGATGAGTGCTCAAGCCATTGTTAAGAGCGTTCCAAAAAAGACACAGAGTGACTGTTTTCTTACCTATTTCTATTTTTTCCAGAGCTTCAAGACTTAACCTTTGGTACTGATTCACTTTGTCGATTTCATCATCATAACTAGAAAAAAGAAATAGAATTTACTGCTTTCTACTAATCTAAAACGAAGCTACTGAAATAAACTACACATCGTAAGGGAAAGTGGTAACTTACTAGGCCACATAGTAGGCAGAATTTGAAAGTAACAGCAGCACATCCACATCCTTGTGAGTGGCATCAATGAGACTGAAGGGAAGAAAAATGAACACAGGGTAGAAGGCTTTATTTGCAGAGCTGTAGCCCATGCCCAGTGAATTTTGGGGACACTTTTACAGCTGAACATAAGTTATAAGAAGTTTCAATCACGGTGTGTTATCAAACGGATCTGTGCAAGCAACAGCCCCTCTCAAACCTGATATTACCTAACAGCTCAAATACGTCAGCAGAAGGTCCAAAAATAAATAGAAAGCCCACAAGCTATTGAAAATGCTACCAGAGAAATGGAAAAATACCTCAGACTCAGTGAGGGTGATGAATCTGTACCCTGAATAGCTGTCTGAACAACCTGCTCTGCTATTTTTAGGTGCTGAAGTTTAACCTGCAGGAGATCTAAACACTATTTCTCTTTTACAAGTGAACTCTGAACTTGATAAGAAGTGAAGTTCAGAGTTTATGCCCACTACTTTCCATGAAGACAAATCCAGACTTTTCCTACTGCTGACTCACTCCCCACAGATTTAACCGGGTCAGTCAAGGTTACACTTTCCCTATAAAGCAATAAGGAACCACAGCTCCTCAAACAGTCCCTTTTAACCCCCCTCAGTTCTACAAGTTCTCTTCATGGTACCTGCTGCACTTTGGCAATATTAACCAAATGCATCCATTTCCAAGTGATGTCTCAAATTTCAGCATGAACCATTTTTATGGCACTCTGGGAAAAGCACATGTTTAGAGGACCTTTCCTTTTACAACTACAAGTATTCAAACCCTTCAAGGATTCTTGTCCTTCTACAGAACTGTGCACTTGTCTTCTGTTCACACATCAGCTATCAAAATCTTTTACCATCAGGAGTAATTAACAGACGTCTCAGAGCAGCAACTGAGTGATCAATTTTAACTTTGTTCAACAAACCTTGGATCGCAGTCAATAAGTGCCCAACCTCCATGGAATTTTTCATCATCTGGTAGGAGCAGTTTCATGTAGCTCTGCAGCAGCTGGCTGATCAATTCCTGGTGGCTCCTAAGGTTCTCCTTGTGCAGGGCTTCGTGCTCCTTCTCTTTTGTAAATATGGAGTACAGGTCCTCTGTCACAGGGATACCCTGCATCAAATCTAAATAAACCCCAGAAAATATTAAACAACAAAGAAACAGTTAAAAGTGATACAGGGCAATAGTTTGTAAATTCCTTACAAATGCTGCATTTTAATGATGCTCGTGATAGTCTTTCTGAATAGAATGTTGCCTGAAACTGCAAATTGAGAAGGTATAACCCTACCTTCAGTGAAAAACAGGAGTTACCTCACAATTTTAAGAGATACTTCTTACATAAATTTAACTTCGTCTAAGAGATGCTATGAGATATTTAATGCTAAAAGTTGGAGCAAAGCCTCCAATGAGTCACAGTGCATGCAATCCCTCTAAATTGAGTGTTGCTTAAATTCCAAAGTAAGACTGCTTCTTATAGTGTCCATTACAGAGACATGAACATTGTACACACTCAAGGTGCTTTTAGGCAACGGGGAAAAAAAAAAAAAAAAATAAAAAATCATTCAGAAACAGAAAGCCAAGATTTAAAAATCTTTTCTACACAGCATAGTTCAGCTTGGTTGAAATTGTGCTCTTACCTATGACTGCTTGCCTGTAAGCATCCCTGAAACGATTCAAGTAGTATCTGTTTGCAGAGTTCACGCCATCCTTCATCACCCCTGCCAGCTTTCTCTCACCAGTCCTTGTGAAGTCACCCTGTCACACAGAACACGCAGATCATGCACACATCAACCTTTGGAGCAGCAGGCTCAGCTCAAAGGACCTGGCACTGTGAAACTGACAACTGAATAGACGGATGCTCAGGAATTATCTTCAAGTAACTATTTCATATAAGAAGTTGAAAATAGTGATTTTTCAAAGAGCATCTTCCGGCATTGTTTGACTCTGCAGAGAATCCTATGTTTTTGACAGACTTACAATTTCAGTACGAAATTCCAAGAGAGAATAAATCTGGACATATAAGCCAGCTAACACTGAAGCTGGACTTTCAAGACATCAGTCACTGTGATGCTTCAATACCTCAAAAAAAAAATCCCTTTATATTTTGGCCTTTAATGTAAAAGGAACACAACTGGAACAACAGAAAAGACTGAAGCTTACTGAAAAATGGTTTTCATCTTCTCTACTTTTGCTACCAAAACAAGACAAGCAGAACATACTGAGGGAAAGCAGCACATATCCTCACAACCTCAGAAACAAAAGAAAGTTTCTAGGCCATGGAAGGCTTAGAATTTGAATAAAAAGCTGTTTTGGTAGTTACACTTCATTAGAGGATTCTATTTTCAGAGACACTCAGAACACTGGCACAAAGCAGTTCTAAAAGCCACATCAACTCCTATGAAGAACATTGCAAGTGTGTTTCACTTTCAAATTAAAAGAAATACCACAATTAAAATTAATTTCAGCTGAAGCTCAGTAGCAAGTAGAGAGATACTCAAGCGGAAGGCCTGAAAACTTTGATCTATGGACTGAGGTCTGTACTTCAGGTTTGAAGTTTGGTATACTCAATGAAAACAAGTATGTCAGGCTGTTTTTTATAATTTCTTTTTAGTATTAGTGCAATCAACTAATAAAAGCTCAGTAGAGATATTTAAAGAGAGATTTAAGTGTTAAGCATTTCCACCATAATGATTTTTTCTCATGCCCAGTGCAAAGAATACTGAAATTTGTTCCGCCAGTTACGTGCAGCAGGTACCTCAAATTCTATGACTTTTCAAAGCAGTGGAAGTACAGAACAAGGAGTTTCATGCTTGATCTTGGTACACAGAATGCATTACATCTAATTAAGGTAAATAATTAATATCACCCTACTACCTACACAGCCCAATCTTCAGACCTTCAGAGTATTTTTAAAGTCCTGTAACTGCTTGGAGGTACTATAACCATGCCAAAATTGGGATGGACATAATACTTAATAAATCCCTCAAACTCTTAGCCTTGCTCTGCTTTGTACCCACACCTGAAGGGAACAGTGAAAGTGCAGGGAGCTCTCAGCTCTTCGAGTCACTCCAAGTGCGACACAAAATGTTCTTCTATTGCAAAACCTCATCTCTCCAAAACAAAACCATGCAGAATATTTGATGAACTTTCACATATCCCAGGGTTTTCCAGTGCACGTGAGCCCTGTAACACAGGACATTCCTGAGGGCAGGTGAGGCTCTCCCCCCTTACCTTCAAGGCTGCCGTGCCCGCGTACTGCCGGCTTATGGCATCGCCGTTGTTGGCCCACATGATCTGGTAGATCCTGTTGCATTTCACTGGCAGAGGCTGCTCTGGTGGCATCACACCCAGTTTTTTGAGCTGGAATTTGATATATGTGTTAATTCAATGCCCAAGATAAAAGTCATTCTCAATACCAGAGCTTGGTAAAAAAAATGGAGACGCTTGCCAAGCGTTTAATTGTTAGATTTTGTATGATGGCGAAAAGGAAGCCATTGTGCTAATTTGTCAGATTAAAATAATGAATTGGTGATTTATTGCTAAACATAATGTCACTGGAGGCAGCAGTAACATTAATTATGGATGTTAAGTCAATCATAAAAAAAGTCAGCTGAAGGAAAACAAGCTACTGTAGATTCGCAAGATACAGGACATTTTTTAATAGAGAATCATCAAAAAAAGACATCATAGAATTTTAAAATAAACAAGTTAATATGTCTTCTATTGCAAAGGCATTCATGACCTCAAGAGTCTGAAAACAAGAAAAATAACTTCTTATGTTGGTTTATTATTAATGCATGCACATTTTGGACAGTTACTGTTTGACACTGATACTAAAGTAAGATATCTCCCTCTTAGAACACCCAGCCCTTCAGTCTTCCCCAGATAAGCCTCGGGTACAATCCCAACGTTAGGCTTTGTACACGCTGAGTTGGTAGAGCAGCACATACATAACTGCAATGCAGTCACTAAGCGATAGGGATAACCTGGAATAAATCATAGGCAAACTTCAATTTACAACCAAAACCAAACGGTCAAGCACTCTTTGCAAGTTAGCTGAAAACTAACACAAAGCTGCTCGTTAACTTTGAAAGCCCTATCAGGTTTCCAGATGACAGGAAGCAGGTGCTGTGGTTCCAAGGAAGAGAAGTTAAGGTTCATGTAACTCTCAGTGCTTCACTCCATGTCACTCAGCCTGCAACGCTCAGGGCATTTCTCAGTCATGCACTGCCTCCCAAGTACTTCAGCTACACAATGAGAATGATGCAGCACATCACAAGCCAATATTTCAGCAGTGATTACTGAAGCCTCTTCACAACAATCTACAACACTCTTGATTTTGAAAGAATTGCCTTTGAACTCGAGAGTTACCCTGGATAGAAATCCTGTTCTAAAATGACTGTGGGATTGCTGGTCCCTCCCCTTGTCCTCAATACTCATTCTATGTCAGGAGCTCACAACAGCAGATGACAAAGGGGAACTGCCAGGTACAATGGTCAGAGCCATTCACTTTTCACCCTAATGAAGGACCCACTTCATCCTTTCTCCTTCACTTTAAACATAATCAGATTGCTCATTTTGGGCTGCGACTGGGGCTTTGAAGTTTGAGTTACAGGAAATTAAGTCTGCACTAGGTCTGTAGCAGTACCGTGTCAGTGAAGTCTTCACAAGGGAAGAGAGTCACCGCTGAGCTTCCAGGGCAAAAAGCATGTGAGGGCCAGAGCAAAGAGGAAAACTAAAGCAAAGTACTCTCAGTCTGCTCGGAAATCCCTTCCCTGTACAGGGAGAACTCCACAGCACAACAGTCACAGCCATCAGGGCAATTTACATCATGAATTAATTATTCCTCTACACACAGAAGGGACAACTAATCTCCCTACTCTGCATCACAGTATTTCACTTCAAAGCACCTAAAATAGCATCCAACTTCTAGTTAGATTTTTAGTCCTTTGACTTCTCATTTCAGGGATAGACTTGGGGTGGCGTTTTGTTTTTAAACCCTGTATTCCTACATAACTTAAACTGAAATTACTAAATCCAAACCAGACGCTCTTCTCCAAGATGTGGACAGTCAGTCCTCCCTGAAGGAGGACAGAAGGAGGCATCACTGCTCCATAACAATTTCAAGTTTTGCTTTGTGTATATTATTCCTCTCAGCTTCATGGCTCATCAAGTATTTTACAGATTCCGTTCAGTAGAGGTTAATTTAGCATTTTTCAAGCACCCAGATTTCTCTGGGAACAACAATAAAGTTCTGAGGCACTCAGAACTTGACACAGCCCCTCAGTTGTACATGCCTGCTGCTCCATGACCACTCTGGCAATGGCAGCCTGCACAACGTTGGTCCGATCCAGGCAGTCCATGCAGTTGACCCGGAAAATTCCTTCCTGTTTACAGATCACTCCAGCTTGGTCAACCCTTTTGACAGGAAGAGAACGAAAGCAAGTGAGACACTTAAAATCCAGTGTCATTAATCAGCTTCTATAAAGAGCAGAACATTTTGCACATGGCGCGCTATGGCTGCACTCACCACCCCAGCCACACCCCACTCCAAATTAACTCCTCTTGTTCCAGCTTATCTTCCTCTTTAATCTAGGCTGGATATCAGACAAATCCTACTGGGGCCACAAACTTGAGATGCAATCAGATTAATTCAACTCATGCATACATAATACAAAAAGGCCTTTCATTTCAAGAACAGAAAAGCCAACAAAAATAATGACAGCAACACAGAACAACACAGAGATTGCTTGAGGCTGCAGCCACACTTTCCACCCCAATGTCCAATGTATGAACTTTAATCAGTTCAAACCAAAGGTCACAGCCGTCAATCATACAGCTGCTATTCTAGGGTTTGTGGGTCAAATACAAAGTGTTTCACATTAAATGTAAGTGACCCTAAAAGTGTTAAATGCAGCAAACCTCGAGCAGGAAACAGCACCTGAGAATTTTTGCTGTTACATGGGTACAACATCAACACTTCAGAACACAAAATCTCTGACATGCAAGCTGGACACCAAAAGAGAAATCTAAAACATACTGGCTAGGAGAAAATTAAGGCCTCTGAATATCTACTCTTTGTTGGGGTTTTCCCTCTACAAATGTTTCCTACTAGTCTAAAAACAGTGAAGTATCCTGGTACCTACCAGCACCATTTCATGTCAAGAATAATATCATGGATGGCATCAGTCAGTGTTTGAACATTTTCAAACTTCATTCCTCGGCTAAAACACAGAATTTCACAAAAGTTAGTTTGAACTAGAGCAGAGACTTTACTTAGTAACTTCATCTTATTTGTGATGTTAACAAAAATAGCATTTTGGCTCAATGAGAGAGACAAGCATTCTCGCCTGCAATGAGGTTTAAACAGGAGCCAATATTCAGAACTATTTTACAGTACAGTTCAACGTCCAAATCCAAGGCAAGAGGTTAAAAGATCATGAAATTCTCAAGGATTTGCATTTTTTAATGCTGCTTCCATAAGGAAGAATAAGTGTGAAGCTACTCAGGCATGTGCAACATTCTGTTCTCTTTTTAGTCTCAAGGAAAGTAACTACTGTAGATTTGGAACTGGGATGGTGAGTCCTGCTTTGCCAGTCATTGTACAGAAAAAAAGCACCTAAGGCACATCACTCCCTCCTCCCCCTACCCTATCAGGTTATTTTTCAGGATCGTTCTCAACTCACTCCGGCTCACAATGTAAAAAGTAACAGCCCTGGACACTACAGCTCTTCACAGCACAAAAGTGAACCAAGGACAATGCAAATTCCTCTAAACAAAAGATTAACTATCAAATCAATCCAGGGTGCCAACAGTCCTACAGAACTCTCAAAGCCCATTACTATTCCAAGGGGGGCTTCCCTTCCCACCGCCCCCTCTGACAACATCTACAAATGCCATATTTAGTCAGTCAGTAATGCTCTCCCAGGCCAGCTGCAATCCCTAGATTAAGTTTGGAAATGAAGATTAAACCAGTTCAGAGCCCGTATGGACTCACACAGAAATGCAGCTTGAGGGGAGCAGGAGAAATACATGCCTGTGACAGATGACATGCTTGGGCACGTGAGCACTGCACTAGGGCATGGCAGCATCAGAGGGGAGCCATGAAAACAGCAACTACTCACACTGGATTAAGATAAAATCCAGTGTATTTTACATTGAAATAACAGCGTCAGGGTCCTGGAAGAACCCATCATGTTTTTATAGAAACAGGAGAAGACAGAGAAACAGAAGTAGAGAATAATTAAAAGCAAAATGCTACATAGCTTGAAAAAGCAGCTCAGCCACAGCTTTACATTCACGGCATGTTTAAGGAAACTCTTAGAATGTGTCGCAATTAAGCCTTGCCCAATAAGTAGCTGCATATTTAACAGGTCAGAGACACATGATCACAGCCAGCAGTGCTTGGTTACCCAAACTTAATGTTTTACAGTGCTTTAGTTTAAAAAATGTGTTCTTGTTAAAAAGAAAAGTGTTTCATGCAGAAGGAGAAATAATGAATTTTCTCCTCCCTTATACTCACCTGTCATGCTAATAAAAAAGATGCAAAGTGACGTTTTTAAAAGGTTTCTTACCAGTGCTCATGGAAGTCAAATGAAACGTAAGTCAGATTTGCATTGTTGTAGAGAAGAACTTGTTTAAGGTAAGCATCTCCAATAATCTTCTCTCTGCCTGTCTGATCCACCAAGTTAATAATAACCTGTCCAAAAATTTAATTATTTAACACTCATCATCTGCTAAACAATTTGCTTAGACATACACCATGCAATAACAAATAGCTCCAGAGTTAAAGATTTGTAGCAATCTTGGTGAAGTTACCATCTTTGCTTGACAGTACCTAAGACAAATAAGCTCCAATAGTTCCCTGCCTACACAAGTTTTAATACAGAGAAGCTCTGAATGCACAGGACAGGTACACAGAAATAAGGTTTACACACTTTCATAAGTTACTGCTGCGTTTTAGTGGTTACTTACAAGGGTATTTGAAAAACCTAAAGTAAAATTCTATTTATGTATCCACCTTCCAATTGTCAACAAGCTTCTAAAACAACTCACAACACATCACCAAGAAAAACAAACTTAAAACATTAACCTTCATCCCCTGCCTTTTCATGAGATTACTATTCTGTCACGCAGCACTCACCTGCTTTTTGTAATTTTTCAGCTGTTCTTCAAAGTGTGCACGAAAACAGGCCACGGTTTCATTTTCACCTACAAGGCAGAGCAGTGTTAGACACAAACAGCCTGTTCAGCAATAAGTCCTGTTTGATGTATTAAATTGTGCCCAAATTTGTACTCTAAAAAAAGCCAATATGGCTTAGCTTAAAGATAATAACACATTGCACAAAATTATTTTTAAAGGTCTTTCATTAATCTGCTCAGCTCAACATTGCTGTTACACTCCAGAGTACAGCAAAAACATTCTTGAATTTTGCTGTGTTTTGCTTTTTATGAAGAGGAGATGGAACAAAAATTTAACTTTTAATAAACCTGCTTAATCCTTCTACACATGCACCACACCCACATAAACATCTCCTCCAAAAGAAGAGTTCCAAGGGAACCCTGAATTTCAGGTTTTCCACTGAAATACTTACTCTTATCCAGCCGGGGCCGTGGGTTATATCTGTATCCAACTTGGCTCCAGAAAACAGGCACAGAGCCTCGTGTTTGGATATAGGAAAGAGTGTGATTATGGACATGGATCAGTTGCTCTGTCTCAACATAATTTGCCACATTTCCATTTTTATCAACGCCTCTTCGCTTATACCGCATTCCTAGGGGGAATGAGAATGGCCAAGTCATCCTTAAGTATTTGTCTTAAACATTAATAATTTATATTGCTGTTTTTGACAATGCTAGCACAAGACAACAGTTCCAGCCAAAATCCATGACCCATGGTAGAAGTCACTCCTATCCTAGTTTGTCCCCCAAGAGTTATTTTGACTATATGGATAAAGTTTATTTACTGATATACTATGAGCAGAAGGAAGTAAGCTGACAGGGCAAGGCAGTTTAAAGCCACAAATACCTCTGGTCCACCATAAAGAATACATTTTTTCCTGTTCTGTCCGTTTAGCAGAAAGCTTTACTTTAGCACTCGGTATCTTCCACGAACCTAAAGGACACGTTTACTGACAGAGGCTCCACTTCTCACAGAGATCCCACAAGCATCCCAAAAAGATTTGCATGTTTCACAAAACAGGCCTCCCCCTCCTTGTTTTAACCTGTGTAACTAATTCTGCACATTAAGAAGAGATAATGCCCCTCTGCCTACAGTTTTATGCCTACCCAGCTCTGAACTGCTCATTAAACAGAGAAATGTTTGCATATCCTTGACTCAGAGCAGAGCACATCATTATTTCAGAAAGGATGCAGGTGGTAGCAAAGCACGGGGAAGGAGGGAGAGGGCTGGAAAAATATTCAAGGTCATGGAAATTCAGTTCCAAGTTCGGCAGTAGCACTGAAGCAAACTTTTCATCTGAACCTTGACAGCGCAAAAGGGAAAAGGTTAGAAGTAGGGAAAGGAATGTAAAATACCTGTAATAGGGACCTTTATAGGGAAATTGTCAAAGCAGCGTTACAGCGTTTAATCAGACAGGGAGAAAATTCCACACAGTTTATGCTGTGGACTAGCCATCAGACGAGCAAAGTGATACTAACAGTAAGAAGGAATCATTAAGAAATTTTCCCTCTGCAATTCAGTTGCTGTATCTGTGTAACAATTTACTATTAAAAAGGCAGACTGCAAACTGGACACTACTCTCAAACCCTCACGTATTTACTCCAAGTTGCTCTGACAAACCATTTTCCTTGGAACTGAATTAAATGCATCAAAGTGAGCTGTGGTACAAAGGTACAGTCCTGTATCAGGGAAAGCTCATCAGGTCTTTTTCTTGGTTTTTTGACATGTTAAAAACCTGACTGTGTAAGAAAGGACCTAGAGACATTGGAGACCGTCTCCATAAAAATCAGACTGAAAAGGCCTAGAGTTGAACAGGACCTATTAAGTTGTAAAGTGCTTCGATCTTTTTTTTCTCTGAGACCCTAAGGGCAGGGAATAATTTCTGTCTGCCTTGCTACTCTAAGACAAATAAGGTGCAAGACCAAAAGCATGGTTCTTATTTCACACCTTGCCCCTAATAAACACCTCCTGGGACACAGGCATGCACACACATGGCTTTTCAAGTCTTCAGCTGCTGTCAAAGCCCTCGAAGGAAGACCTTTGAAAATGTAACTCCCACCCAAGCCTGCTGGAATATAGCAGGACAGAGTTGTAAGCAAGGTCCTAATCAAGGGGAACTCTGCAAAAATGGAATTTTACCTCAGGATTGCGACCTGCAAGGATGCATTCAGTGCTCCTGAGCAGGCCAGTGAAGCTCACTCAGCAGCCACCCCAAAACACAGCTGTGCAGTGTTGGAGGCTCTGCAGCCTCTCCTGTCCCTCCTCCCAGCAGGGAAGCTCTGACAGTGGCTGACCATCTGCTGAACAGCTCAGCACTCTCCAGTTTTACCATCTGCATCCCTCTCCAGTGCTCAGAAACAATCCCGACACCTCGAACTGTGTTTGCCTACCAGCTCTGTGCCGACTCCGGCGCGAGATAAGTGCCACCAGGAATGTTGGATGAATGTCATCTACACAAGATGATTCCTGAGGAGGAGTTTCAGGACTGCTCTTATCATCATCAGAAGATTCGTTATAGTTTACTACAAGTTCTTCGATTTGCACAAATCCTTGAATGATGGGTATAATCCAGAAGTCCACTTCAGCATTCTGAAGGTTACAAAAAACATTTACTTTCCTGCTGGTCCGACGTTACCCACAATTATTTCTGCCATTTCTCATGTTTATATAAACAGTTGCTTCACATGCTTTCCATGTTTTAATTTTTGCCATATCCTTATTTCTGCAAGAGGTACCACCATTTTTCCTCCATCAGTTTGGGGCTTTTAAATCAGGAGGCAGAAAGAAAGTAACTTTTTAACCTGGTTTCTGCTTCAAGTGAGTTTTAAAACCTCTGTGTGGACTCACAGTGTATTGCATTTATACAAGAAGGTAGACATTGCCCTGTTTTCAGCAAAACATACCAGCAAAAAAGCTTCATAGTCCCCAAGACTAACTGGTTAACTTAGTCCCCAGGACAACTGGTTCAGGGCTCTGCACCCTAAAACACTGATTTCTTAAACAGACTCAAGATCCCAATTCCACACTAATTCAAGGTTATCCATTTATAACATGAAAAGCACAACTCATTAAACTCCTGCATTATACACAACTTTTCACAGAGGACATAGGTTTACCCTGCTGTGACTCCATAGCTATTTGCTTATGTATAATTATTAATCAAAGTGATGCAGGGCATAAGGCAAGACATCTGCTGTCATCTTTAAAGAAAATAAGACTTCGCCTAAACTGGCATACAGTAGTTAGTAACTCAGTCCTTGATCTACAAGGCTAACTTAAAATGAAGGAAGATCACTCAGAGGAGAAACAGCGGTGGTTCTCTGTTTCTTTATGTGCTCATTAGCCAGGAAAGTGTTTTATTTACTCTGAATAGCTGTCCAGAACAACTCGTTCTACACTGTTTTTACACTGATCAACTACTCCGTTCAAGGAGAAAAAACATTATTTGCCAATATGGAGGACAAAAATCTTATCTCAAGGAAACTCTGGAACGCAGAGGTTATTTCTTTTCCCGCTCCTCTTCATTATCAAGTTCAGCTCTGATCAGGGATAATCCATTTCACATAAGAATATAACTCAAATTTACCTTCAGAAATCGGTACAAACATATCACACTGAGTTATTCTACATTGCTTTATAGAAATAAATTTTTTAATTCAGCTGAAGTTCGCTCCTTAGCAAGGATCACAGGCTGACTGGAAGGCTGGCTGGGGGAAGAAGGCAGTGCCAGCTGCCCAGCTACAGAAGGCACAGCCCTGATCATGCCCTGTCTGCCAAGCAGGCTTTTAATCAAACTCCCACAAGGCCTTAAGTAAACATTTCAACTAAAACTAAAGAATGGCTCATGATACACATGTTAGAAATAAGACTCACATCGATACTGATGAGATCTTCAATCATGTGCTTGTTCCAAAAGAATCTGTCATCCACCTGTTAAAAACACAAACGGGCAGGTTTTGCAATATTTCAAGTTAGGTTTGGCATTTCTGTGGGAAGGACACCAGTGCTCCTCAGTTTATTCACTACAGCTGGACAGACAAGTCAGTGCTTTTAATAGAACAGTTCAAGTCCTGCTGCTGGAGACTTTTGTTTCCTTGCACCTGAGCTGATCACAGGACAAGGTGTTCAGCTGCTGTAGAATGTGACCAGCCAGGTTTGGACCTGACATTATTGAACAGCTCATCTCCCAGGTGGAAGAAACAAATAAAAACAACTCACTTTTCGCCACAGGGGTAAGTTGGTTTTCTCACACACGCTCTGCCTCTGCACAGAATTTGTCAGGTCATAGCTCAGGCTGTAGTAAAAGGAGTCTGAATCCATGAACATTTTGAACAACTCCTCCAATAATCTCTTCTCCAGCCTCTCTTTCTCTTTGCTTTCTCTAATCTGAAAGAAAAAAATTGCTTTCATGTCTCTCTCTGTGAGTGAAAAAGACTCCAGCCATATTTTCCATTTCTAACCTTGGAGGACAAACACTTTCCCAGTGATGAGCAGGACCTTAAAATTCCTAGCACAGATAAACACAGGAGACAGCAGCCTCAGAAACACAATTTTAATAACTATTGTTTTGACTTCCTAATCCAAGCCATTATTATGTTAAAAGCATTTTGTTCAGATTGTATGGTGTTCTTTGAGGAACCAGGCAACAAATTTTGTGTCCAACTCTGTATTATAAGAGATCCTTATGCAAAGCAGTTTCTAGAAGTTTAGAACCTCCCTAGAAGCTAATCCTGGTAAAAAAGAACTCTATTAGCAACTCTGCCAATATTGTGTAATTACAGAATGAAAAAACCACAGAAGAGCCACAGCTAAATAATAAAAAAAAAAATAAATAATCTGGGCACCAGGACAGTAGTTCCATATTCTGCAGTTTTTCACTGTGGTTTTTTTAAGGTCTTAATATTCCACTTAATATTCCACTTGATCATCCATCACAACCTTGGAATTACAAACTAAACATCTGGGTGGAAAGAGCCAAGAAAACAGTGGAAAACTTTACCTTCTTTTTATTTGGAGCAGACACATTAGATTTAATTTGGGTAAGAGTCTTCAGCAGAAATTTTGTATCATCTGGGGACTGTGTTATCTTCTCTGGTTTGTTTATCCCAAAATGGTGCTTTTTACAAAGCTAAAATAATGACAGTGAATTAAAGCCAACATTTAAATACTCTTTAAAAAGGTCAAAGAAAACTTAAAGGTCTACAAAAGCAAGATTTTGATGCCCACAAACTTAGGGGAGACATTGAGATAGAGGGGGAACATGCAGGTTTCCATCTATAGCCTAATTCTCACTCTTTTTTATAAAAGGCATTTTCTCCTGTGATTGTGAGAACCTCTGCCTCAATTTGACATGACTTGAGTACCCAGACCCACCTCAACTTCCCACTCAAATTAAATTATCACTACTCACTTGTAGTTTTGTTCCTTTATCCATTCTCTCCCATTTTCCATGGGAAAAAAAATTGCAAAATTTGAAGTAAGGATTTCCCTTCAAACCAGATTATAGAATTAAGATTCTGAAAAGGGATGAAAGTAAGAGCATCCCTTAAAAATATATATACTTTCTCCTGGTTCTGTATGTCTTATTCTTTTGTGGCATTCTCAATGATCTTTATGAAATTTAGGTATTATTTTGTTGCAATTTCCCTCCCTAGCAGAACTTATAGTTTCTGTTTAAAAAATACTTTTCATCAAAAAAACCAGTATTTAAAAAAGCACAAAATGTTCAAGATATCTGTTTAAAGCAGGAAAAAGAGATAAGAGGCTTTAAACATTTATTTCACTGAAGCAGGAGAGGGAAAGTCAGGCTTTATTGAGGATAGCCATACCTCCAATTCCAGATCCTGAGGCTCTGTCTCAGAAAGCGGAATCACCGCAATCTTTGTTATTTTGCAAACCTCATGATCTCCTGGAAGTTTTCCAATCAATGCTTTCTGACGAATTAAAAGAAGCCACCATGGTAAATCTGGGGAAAAAAAGATCAGTAGATGCTTTCATTTGTCTTGTCAGGCACTTATTTTGATTAGTTTGCCAGAAACTTCTCCCCAGTGTAAAACCCCTGCCAGGAACCATTTGAGTAGAGGAATCCAGTGAATGATGATTTGTTATTGTTATGTTTTGTTATTATGCATTGCAATAAAATAAAATAAAGAAAAAACCCAATAAAAATATTTCAGTCTCTAATATAATGAGAAACTATTTCACAGACTTAAATTAAAGGCAACCCCGCTTCACCTATAGCAGTTAGCATTCTCTGGGATGATGTACATTCCCACCCATGGCAGCACAATTTGAGAGCAGCTGGAGCTCAGACAGCAAGTTAAGGATTTCCCTTTGTACCTTCTGTCACGTATCAAACAGCAAACAAGACAGACACGGGTAACATCTGATTACAAGATTCATGAGTGAAGAAATCTGGTGAGCAAACATGGACTGCACCATTAAGCAGTTTACACGTGTTTAAAGGCTCATGACATTGCTCCTGAAGTGCATAAAGTGGTGAGGAAATTAATGAGGTAATAATTAATGAAGATATTGGTGACAGGTGCATTCCATGCACACATCCAGCCCACTTGCAGTTACAGCATCCACTCTTTAATGAGACACAGAAACAAAGCAAACATTCCCATTGACTGCTGAAGAGTGCCTGGACATTCCTAGATTTCAATCCCTCGATTAGAGCCGTTGGATGCTGGGCATTTAGGACTCAAAAGCAAAAGTTTTCTTAAGGGAGATGGAAGAGGCACAGAAATCATAGAGACAAACAAACACACTCTTCCAGCTGAGAAGCAGCCATCTGAGTTCAACCGAAAAGGTGATAGAAAGACATAAAAAGCCTGCTGTGGGAGATTTAAATATGCTCCCACACTTGTGATGGCAGATTGTGTCATGTATTATGCCTCTGAATACGATATACAGCCTTTGAAAAGCCTATTTAGCAGCTTTATAGCAAATACGAAGTCTGTTCTCCTTGCTCAGTAAATTCTAAACAGTATTTTATCCTCTGAGTGCTTAAGAAAAACACAGAAAAACCCAGCAGCTTCTTTTATCTAAAGAACAGGAATAGTCATTGCCAACAGACAACTGTGTGCTATGATACTCCGCTCCTCCCTTTGATTCTGCATTGCTGCCCTTAGAAAAGGGACGTGTTTATGTTAGGTATTAAGAAGCCTTTAAAAATTTCAGATCCTCAAAACTACAAATGTGCTGTGAGGGCCACAGGGTGGCTCCCAAAAAGGGAGGAGGGGAAGGGGAATGAAGACATGCACCACTTCTTCAATATCCATGATCCTGTAAAGTGAGCCCTATGCTATTCCTGAACACCAGCAGAACAATAATCTCTGCAGGATCAGAGACACATCAGGTCAGAAGGGATCTCAGGGTGCCACCCTGATCAAGCAGAGCGAGCCCTGAGGCTGGACCAGGTTACTCCAAGCTGTCACATAAGCACAGTCTCCTAAAACTGGTCAAAGGATAACGAATCAGGACAGGAGAGTGACAGAAAACACCACAGAGACTGTGATCCTCACGGACAAGCAGGTGCTGGAACAGGTTTTCTGTACAGGTGTAGGGAACATGCCTTGGAGAACACCTGCCTTTGCCCCCAGCACCCCATCCAGCTGCCATGGGAAAAGGAAGCTGAGGAAAAGGACAGATTTTATGTACCAGTGAAAAGAACAATGAATAGGTAAGAAAATCCTTTTGAAAAGGAGAAACTGAAATGCTGCCAAACCCATCAGCAGCAAATAAAGATGCCTATCAGCTCATACGAAAAGAAGGTCTACCCATTTTGTGTTGCTTTCTAGCAGGCAAACGCAGCAGCCTGGCAAGGCAGGGCAAGGCAAGCTTTTCACAGAAGGGAAGTACAGCAGGGCATCCAGACAGATATTCCTGCTGGGCAATGCTATCATCTCAGCTATTCCCACCTACAGAAGGTTGGCCACAGAATCTACTCCTAGGAGATCACCAGTGTATGTCAACAAATAAAACAGATACTCTTGTAAGAAAGGCAACCATCTAGAGCTCCCGTGAATTAATCAGCAGGGTTCTACTGGAGATAAGTGTAACGTAAAGGCATTTCTAAGCAGATGTGCCATAGTAAGAAACTGGAAAAAGAAAAATTTCTGCCTAGTCTTCCCTTTACTTACATTAACAAGAACTTAAGAGCTTAATGCAGACAAATGAGTTCTGTATCCTTTTGTCATTTTTTAAAATGCACTCAAATGTCATCTTGGTGTACATTGCAAAACTCTTTGTATTACAGCCAGACCCACAGAACATTGAAAGAAAACAGGAATTCCCCAGCAGATCAAAAGCAAACAGTCAGGAAGTAATTATGCAGATAAAGTATGCCCTGAAGTAAAAGCTTCAACAATAGCCATAAAAGCAGCATATTATAATAGCAAGCAATAGCTAAATAACCGAATCCCTATATATAGAGCATGTGCTTCTGCAGTAAAAAGAAAAATAACTAAAAAAGATTAGTTATTAACTAGTCAATGAGTGAGGTATGATGTGCACAGAAGAATGTGACAGCTGCATGCCATTCCAGAAAAGTGCATGTTTTAAGTCATCTCTTAGGGTCTAATGTTCAATTTTAGTGTTTTATGAACTATGGCAGAGCAGATGGCAACAACTAGTTTGAAGTATTGCATCCAAAGGAAGCTATCACCTCTCATGCCTCACTAAAATGGAAATTTAGCTCCTCTGTTGTTTCAACACCGTCAGCACAACACTGCTGTTTTTCACTGTCAGCACAACACTTCCCAAACAATCTAGCGTTTACTTTCCCCTAAATGCTTTTGCAGTAACTTTCCTTAAACTGTACATGAGTTTACTACAAATGCTGTTTTTTGCAAGTATTTCCATTTTAGCCAAGAAATTCTGTGCTACCACTTTCACATTTTTTGTTACTTGAACAACTTAAAAATTGGCTGCATGCAAAAAGAATGCTTTAGGTTGTTGGTTGTATAAAGTTCGGTTATATCTCAAAGAGATTTCAGATGCTGAACAGTCTGTTGTTTCTATCAAGATGCAGAGGCATGCTAACAAAAAAAGCTGGGGATAAGGAAGGAAGAACTCCATTTCCCTCCTGTTTACAGAGTCTGTGGGCTCTTGCCAGCAGCATTTAACCTGGGTCTTAATTAACCAGCACTGGAAGAACACTCCAAATGAATGCAAGTGCAGACACTGGACTGTACAGGGGTGTGCTTTGACCAAGAAACAGAAAAACCTGTGGTGGCAATGAGTGAGTTAAGTGGCAGCTGCAGGAACTAGTTAAGAAATCCAGTTTTGGCTACAGTCAGATATACTGGACAACAAAATTAATATTCTATAAAGGAGACACTCTGTGCAAAAGATTGTTTGCTTCTATATGGGAAGATCAAGCAAAGACAGTTTTAATTGTGCATCTTACCAAGAAAACGTGGAATGTTTCAGTAACATCTCCATGACACATCCTAAAATCCTTTCCCTTTTATTCCCATTGTTACTCTCCATTTTCTTAAAAGTTATCTTAAGTGATCACATTCTTAGGTTCTGATATTCAACCAAGGTTTTATTGTTTGGGTTTGCATTCTCCCCCACACACTCTCACACAAAACAAAAGCATATGAATGTTTAAGAAAATTCAGTTTGGGGAAGAATAACACATTACTTCAAACAGACTTTTAATGTGAGTGTACAGTTATGTTCAGATGTGCAACTGGCCCCCTCATGTCAAAAATTCTTTAAAGAATTAAGAAATAAACCATGCAATATTGGCTAGCTGGTTTCTATGAGACTGCTTCTCTGTCACAGCAGCTTTCCTACAAATTCTCCTGTGTGAGGCAAGCAATAAAACCAGCAGGATTAAGAGAAAATTAAACCCCATCCCCAGTTACAGCATACTGACAAGGGTATTCCAAAGCTAAACTACAGACAGTCCATGACTGATTACAGGGTCATTTCAAGGTCATCTTAGACAATTCCAGCATTCTTGCAATAAGCAAATCTTTCAAGAACATATGAGGATCTATGTCCAAGACATTCAAGTGCATACAGGCTTAGTGACAGCTCGAGAGTGCACTGGTAGCAACTCTAACACTTAAAAAGGCATTTGAAGTTTCCAAATGAGCTTCAAATTAAGGTTTCTGATCCTCATGACCTGGGGGCAGGGGAGAAGAAATCAGAGCAGCACATCCTCCTGTTGCAGGTCAGCTCTGTGAAGAAAGCATTTCACCCGGCTCCTGCAGAACAGTTCTCTGTGCTGGACCACAGAATGGTCCAGCAAGGTTAAATATTTATACAACTTCTGCTGATAAAGTTTCCAGGTGACAAAGATTGATACAAGAATAAGTAATGAAGACAGGTTACTGTTACAGACTGCTAGATGATTCAGTCTGAGGATAACATCAAGCTACACTTGAATATGATCAACTAGGAGTTCATTGAAAATAGCAGGTTTGAAGAAACCTGTGTTAGACAGCTCAGTCAGCCCTCCCATTGCGACTGCAGCCTGATGGATGACACCCATCAGGAAATGTCAGCGAATTCAAGGGAGCAGTAGCTCTCAGAAGTAAGGATAAATAGCTGAAGGCTATCTTTCTTCAGACATTTAATGGTAGAAAATAAAACACCATTTACAGGACAGTTGCACCACTATTCTCCAGAATATCTACAACAAAAAGGATGAACTGTTTGTGATGGTGTCATCTGAAAAAGGCAGAAGCAAAAGAAAACACTTCCACTGACCCAAGCAGCAACTGAGCAGAATGCCTGGATGAGCTTAATTGATTCAGTAGCTCTATAGGACACATGGAAAGAAGAGATATCAGGCTTATTACCTGATAATCTGATTTACCTGACAACAGCAAGTTGACACCTGCTGAAGTGTCACACTGGGGAAAGTTTCAACTCGGATTTCATAAGCAGAGGAAGCAGCTCACAATAAACACACATGCAAGGATCTTCAGTTGCCATAAAAGACTAAAAAAACCCTCCAGAAAGCATTTGAGGTCTCCTCTTTCAAAGGCTTTTATAACTAAACTCCCTAGAGAGAAGTGGGGGGAGGCTTTTGTGTACCCAAGGGCCTGGCTTTAAAAGAAAACACCACACCCCACAAAAAACACAAAAAACATGTGTCAAAACCAATCACTGAGCATTTTCCCACAGCAGAAAAAGGTCGTTACTGGAGTTTAGCCATCGTTCATCATGGACAGCACGTGCTGAACAGCACAGATAGCATGGATGAAGAGAAGAGAACGTGAGATGGCAGAGTCTGAACCACTTCATATCATCAGATCTGAAAAAGGGTGGCTGAATAGATCTGCAGAATGAGCACAAGCAAAAATACCAGGTGAAATTCAAAGAAGATGAAGCAATGCAGATGGAAAGAGGACACTTCCATGAACCTCATGGAGAGATGGGCTCTGAACTATTGCTCTCAAGCAGGACCGGGGTCCCAGTACCTGTAGAGCCATGCAGTTCCCAGAACTAACCCGCCCTACACTCATGCCAGTGTGACCCAGTCGCTGTTCTCCATCCCATTACTGCCAGTAGGACACCGCCACCCTGACCAATCTGTTTCTATTCAAGGGACCACAAACATCTGATCCATTTCAGCATTTAATCCATCCTGCTCTCCTGGAACACACTTGAAACTTTACCTGTATTGATCATATTGCCAGGCACTACTTTAAATGCAGGGTCTAAGCACTCACAAAAAGAATGGCACACAGCAAGGGTTTATGGCTACCTTTCCTACCCACCAGTAAACAGACAGCCAGAGCTCTACTGGCAGAGGTATCTTTCTAAGACAAAGCTGGTATGTATCAAAATAAATATTTATTATGGCTACAGGAATTTGCAGTTGATAAAGCAAAAGGAGTATTGAGTTTATTTTACAGGAAAACATTACTACTATCAGTTAGAGACAAGCTTATCATTAAAATAACAATGAATTCTACACCTGCTTGGATTTTATAGCTCTGTCATTTAACTGCAAACAAGTTTAAGTGCTCCTTTTGCTTTCAAATATTCCTCTACCAAGGTAGCAATTACTCCTCAGGTTTTCATACAGTATTGAGAATTCAGGCCTTGTGCTTTTGTGAAAACTTCCTTTATCAGTTTTACCACTGTACCATAGGAGAACAACAGGAATCTCCTTGAAAGGATTATTCCAAAGGTTTAAGAATTTTATAAATCTCACATGGAACCTCAGATAGAACTTCAGATACAAGTTTCTACTATTTGTGAATGCAGTTCTCTATTTTTTACAAGACAGTGTTAGATCATGTACACTGGAGAGCAGAGTGAATTTGCATCTGCAGCTATAATATAATCACATATTTGGGGAGTACTCCTCCAGAGTAAAGAATACTACATCATTCCACTGGAGCTATGCAGTATTATTTGTAATATCACAGAACTTCAGCTGTAAAGAAAAATTAAAAAAAAAAACCAAAAAACCGTCAAAAGAGAACTAAGCACATACCTGTATGAAGCTGGACTTTACCAATGACTCCCTCTACCAGGCCCAGACAAATGGGATTCCAAGCCAAAAGAAGATCAGTGGCTGCAAAAAAGAACAAAGCTCCTGTTTTTAAAGAGTAAACTCAATAGGACAATTAATCCAGTGATGGTCACCCCCTCCACTCTCCCCACCTTAGATGGGAGAAAATGTACCACAATTCCAGCAATAATGGTGCACGCTTCCATTTCTGCTTGTTTAGACTAAGTTTCCAACATAAAGCCCTACCCCAGATATTTTCCAGATTTGAGGGGGAAAAGGTAGCTTTGGGTTACAGTAATCGAGTTTAATGAATGCTTAATTCTTCTAATATCCATTAGAATTTGTAACGTAACCAAAACTTTACATGGTTGTAGTGAAATTGAATAGAGGTCACTGAGTTAATAACAGTTTCAAAACCCAGCAGATGTTGACTTTCACCCCCAGCTCCCTCCCATTTGTATCCAATTCCTATTACTTTCACATCCTCTTTCTATAAACATGCACACAGACACTTCCTCTTCTGTTAAAACACTCTCCACAACTACATGGAATATCAAAGCACACCAAGTTCAGGTTTAGGTTTCTAGTTCTCCTACTGTTAGCAAATTCCAGTGAACCACACAGGAAGTAGAAGAGAAAGAAGGAAGGCAATGAGTTTCTAACAGTGGTGCAGTACCTGTTCAAGGATTCGAGAGTGCGGGGATTCAAGTCTTTAAACTGAAAACAAATACTTAAAAGTAAATAATATCTATGTAGGAGAGAAAAATCTCAAAGGAGAGGAGGTTTTCCTATACCACAAAGGATATTTACCAAAACACACTTGTTCCAAGGTGGAAGACTTTCTCCAGTTTTAACATCCAGACAAATGAAATATCTTAGCTATTGGTGTGAGCAGATGAACATTTGGAAGAACAAACGCACACAATGTAAGAGTATAAAACATCTGCCTAAACACACTTTATCTACAATACCTTCCTTTCTTCTTGTAAATCTGAGATCTGCAGGTGACAACTGATAGTATGATTTATCTTTTTTTTACATACTTGTTTTAAAACACTGACTCCTCCTTGAAACATTTGGAATTGAGGCCTTGTTATTCCAAGAATACACATTCTTTTCCTAGCTTCCAGCATAACATTAGACTAGACTCAGCTAATTTCCTCATTAAATGCAAGCATCTCCATGAGATACAATAGAAAGAGTTGAAGTCAGGGTAGATCTGGAATGAACTCACTAAATGGGATAGATCACATGTGCCTGGACACAGACAAGCAAGAACTAAAAGCCCACAGCAGCAGAATTTAAAGCAATGTTTGCAGGAGCAGTGCAGGGCTGCAATTACTGCATGTAACCAGGCTGGAACAAATTCCTGGTTCTTCCTTTCTCTATAGGAGTGCACTGGACAGTGGCCTGAGCTGCACAGAACCCTGCATGAATCACACCAGAAGCAAATGAACTCCTTAAGGAGACTAACACAGCTGAGCATCAGGAAATCAGTGACAGTGGGTATGACAGAGTGAACAGTGGGATTTGCCCTCAATCCCTGCTGAACTACCTGGACACATCTGTATCCTCATGACAGTTCTAGAACAGCCTGAGCTCAGCTTCACTCCAAACAGCACACAGCAGTATCTGTGTGTTGAGTGGAAAATCTGCACTATCAGCAAAGAGGAATTCAGGCAGCCTTCCTCACTCCCAAACCTTCCACCTTCTTTCCCAATTCACCCACACAATCCCACTGTTGTTTTCAGCCTGGGACTCTTCTAGAGCTGCACTGTCTCACACTTCTTGCTGCCTTTGCAATTAGCGTTAAATTCGTATTTCCACCGCGATAGCTAAAAATCAGCTAGAGACATCGAGCAGCAAACCAAGCCAGGCATGGAGGGAATTTAAAGAACCAAATCAGTGGAGGTTTTACTGTGGCTACTATAATAAGCCTTGTAATCTAGAACACCTATGTCTTTCTAAAATACTGATTTCCTGCTATGACAAGAGATATTAGTAAGAAAACCTCACTTGCTATCCAGAGTCTTCCTCTAGGAGTTTACAAGAGATTAAAAAATGAGGAAACCAGATTTTGTTTTAGTTAAAGGAATAAGGAAACAGTATTTTAAACCCGCCTGCAAAAGGACATAAGAAAACTGGTGCTAGGGACTGCCCAGACAAGTGGGTCTTACACTGCTGTTCTATTACTCTTGTGGGCTCCTCTGACAGAGGCAGCACCAGACAATCCAAGACTTCTACAGGAATCCTTCTACCCCAGCAGTTGAGACACAATGAGAAATGTCTCTAAACTTGAAGTACAGAGAAGCTTTGGAAAAGAAGAGAATGTATTTGGAATTAAATACATATTCCATTTTCAGAGTTTAAAGGCAGCAAATATGGATCCACCAGCTGGGCAGCACTGGCTCTTGAGATAAGTGTGATTATCAAGCTCCTAACGGTGAACACTGTTTGAAGAAAATTTTCCATGGGGAAGGCAGGGCATAGGGGCAAAAAAAGACACATATTTAGCAATATATAAGGAGATAAAGGTGTTTTTTTCAGTGCCCAAGAAAACTTAGATGCAAAGAAGTCTTACAGGAGAAATGCCTGTAGGCAGTGAAAAAATACGATTTGTTGAATCACACTGACTTCCTTTTGGTAAAAGCATCAGAAAATTTGTTTTTCTTACACTATTTCTAGAGAAATTCCTATTGGAAAGTATGTGTGACAGCACAGAAGCAAGCAAGTTGTTTTAACTAAATAAAACATACCTGGTTCCAGCCTTCTGATTAGGACTTGTTATAGGTTAGAGTTCAATTTCCTGTGTGACAACCACATCTCAGCTCAGAGCCAACATCCAATCATGCTGAATAAACATCATTACAGTAAATACCAATATGAACCTCTTGCTCTTGAAGAATGCACTCTGGAAATGTGAGATGGATGAACCAAACTAATTAAAAGGTTTAAATATAATTCTGAGTGCACTCTTATTTACTCTGTATAGCAAGAAGCTGCCAGCAACTTTTGCCTAATACTAAAATTGTTCAAGACTGTTCCCTTGCAGCCATTTGGTCTGTCTGGCAAATCCAGCAGCAGCAATCTCCAGTCACTGTCTTGTATCTTTCAAAATTATAACCACTCTATATTTAACATCATTACGTAAGCAAAGATTCAGAGATCCAAGAACGTTAACTGCAAGCCTGTAGGAGATTAGTCTTTAACTGTAAAATATTTTACAGAATTTAAGAGGCAGCCTAAGATGGTAGACAGTGATACACGTTACAGAAGGTATCCACATCCTTTTAAAGCCATAAAAAGAAGGTAATCGTACAAAACCAAACTGAAAATCCTCAGAAGTTTTCAGATAGCATACATAAGAGACCTGGCCACATTTCTGACTGCTGAATGCTGAAAGAACTCATGACAAGTTTGATTCTTTTTTAAAGAAATGCCTATCAATAAGAATTAACCACCACAAGGCTTTGCCAAAGGCAACACTGAACTTTCCTTACACACAAAACAGAGACAGAACGTGAAATACAATTTATCAATAGTTACTCTTGTTTCCCCACACAAACTTAACTCCCTATAAATGTCATACTAATCATCTTTTGAACCTCAGAGAGCCAGGAATAAAGACTTGTCAACTTTAAACTCCAACACAATGATGTTGAAACAGACTTCTTACAGTATTGTGCTGATGATAAAAAAGCAGTGTCAAAATAGCCATTGTCCCTCAAAGCAGAAAGTCAGAAGCTGTGTCCAGAAAGTCACTATGACCAGTGAGATGAGTTCCATGGAAGATCTTCCCTGACTTGAGGCATTTTCTGCTGTCCTCAATGTGTTTAAATTTGAGAGAACTGCCAGTGTTTGACAGGCCTTAACACTGATGTATACACTTGCTCACCAAGTTTCTATCCTGAAGTACAAAATTGCTCATTCCTTCCCTTATTCCACTAAATAAATTCAAGCTACTGAAATAAATGTTGGGTTTTTTTGCTGATTCCTGTCAGAAATTAATGACCACTGGCACTGCATTTATCACAGTGATTGTATCAGCATTGCAGTTGCAGCACAACAGAACTTCTGTCATAAATTCAGAACAAAACCAGCTTTGATGTGATTGACTTCCACCACCACCCTCAGAGCTCACCAGCAGCAATGCAGAGCCATGCAACACCAGATAAAGTTTCTTTAATTCTTTGTGTTTACACAAACATAACCCTGATAAAGGTGATACAAAAGCAACTTGGAAGAGCATCAAAACCCAAAACTGCTTTCTGGCTCTTTCTGTAGTCTACCACCAGCTGAGCTGATCCAAGGTCAGGCACAAATTCTGATAAGAAAACAAACCGCTGCTTCGAGATAAACCACTTGCTCAACACAGAATAGCTCCAGGCAAGTCTGGGGAGTTTGGGAAGGCAGGCTGGCAGCTTCCTTTGGAGAAGGCAGGAAGACAAAAAGATTTCATTTATAATCACTTGAATCCAGCCCATACTACTGAGCTGCTGCCTGGTTCAATCCACTGAGTAGCTGTAACTATTTCTCTTCCAATTTTGCTATAGCTCAGAGGTCATAGACACACCTCTTATCTCCCTTGCTGTTGGTCTTTGGGAATGAACCTCAGCTTGAAAGTGTTTCCTGACTGTGCACTCGATATAAAAACATACACACCGTCACCGAATTTCCCTCAGGTTACACCTAAGTATATAACCACAGACATTAATGTCATTTCTCCAAGAGTCTTCCTAGAATCTGACAGAGCACCAACTCTCAATCATTTTCACCATTCAACACAAGCAACAGATGTTTCTATAGAAAAAAATAAAAACAGAATAACTCGCTGTACACAACCAAAATAAATCCCTTGGCTTTGCTAACGTAAATTCTAACACCTGAAGAGTTAATTTTCAGGAAGAAACTTCAATACTATTTTTAAATAGATTTGAGGGTTTTTTTTCTTTTTTTTCTTTAAATAGTGTTTCCTTTACATCAAAAACATCTCTGGGACTTTATTATTAGCATTATTTGACCTTTATGACCTCTTGTGGCTTTTCAAAAGGAAGTCTGCTTCCAATTTCAAGTTCTTCATTAATAGTGTTCTGGAATTGTAGCCAGGATTAAGAGATTACAAATTAACTGGGAAGATTTAAGAGTATAAAGTTGAACTTCTTCCTCTTGGAGGAAATAAAGTATTACTTATGCAAATAAAACTTAGGCTAATTGAGTTTTCCTTTAAATACAGTTTCAGAAATCTGTGTTGAAGCTACTTGCAAAAAGATGGAGCATTAAGACATTTACAAGATATTACAAGCTCCTAATTGTCATAAAGTGCTAAATTATTACTTGCATGTTCTCCTCCAAACTTTAAAGAAGTTATCCCTTCAGCTAATCACCCAATTAAGTATCTTTAATTTGTCATTTACACAGCTTGTGCTGTCTGTAGGTGTTACAGTCTCAAGAGGCCTCAATCACTTAGAGCCGAAATGCTTTGCTTTGGAAGAGAAATGGGATCACCACTGCTCCCCAGTGTGGCCTTGCTGTAGGTGACACCAGGAGGATTTTTTCTTAAATTCCACTTAATTTTCTCATTGCTGCAACACCCCTGAGCCTGCTTATCCTCCCCTCATGGAAGGCATGTTTTCCAAACAGGAATCCAGTGCAAGCTTTTACAGTGCCTGTGCCAGCGGCAGGAGCCCAGCACACTGCAGAGCGCATACCTCCTCAGTTGTGCTTAGGAAAACAAAACAGTTTATTTCATTTATTGGGACACTTCCCTTCAATAGCTCAGCATTAGACTGAACACAAACGGTTCAAGTACAATTTAGTGACAGATTTAAAGCCGTGGGGATGAGAGCATACAATACACATTTGTATTACTGCTGCCAAAGCAGGATGCAAGTCCCAGAGAAAGCACCTAACAAAAATGAATCCCTACTACTCATCTCGATAAAGAAATACTTCTTTGTATTCTGGCACAGTCATAAAATCCCTTGAGTCACCAGGCATTGCTCGGGAGACTGGAAAACGTACGGAAAATGTTCAGTTGTCTGGAGAGTATCCAATGTTACATGGAATTGCACAAGGAACTCCTGTACTGGAAGTGGAAACAAACTGCTGTTACCAGTGTTTGCTCCAAACAGAATCTGACCCTGTGCACCAGTGCCCTCCAAACCTTTTTATCAAGTACCACACCAAGAAAATACAGATTAGCACGTACTCCAAATATGTATATTTATTTATTAGTCCAGTAGAACATGCAAATAATTTATATTGCATACATTATAAAACATACAAAATATAAGAGGTTTTTAATGGGTGAAACAAACACTGTAAACAGTATTTACCTTTATTAATGGTAAAAAATATTTTCTTCCCACACCCCAGTGGACTGCCTTGAGCACCCACAAGGAGTGTGCACCCCACTTTCGAGACCACTAATGCAGGTGGCTAAATATGCAACATAAATATGCAACAAGCTGTTATGTGCATTTCAGCCATTTGAAGTAAGAACCAGCTCCCCACATCCCTTTCACAAACCTGTAAATACCATTCAGAAAACCACCCAGCAGGGACTCTTAAAATGCAAATAAGTGCCAAGTCACTGGAGCTCAGATGGTTGGTTTTTTGCTTGGTTGGTTTGGCTTTTTGTTTAACTTTGGAGCTTCCCTTTATTCTTCACATTGCTGAACTCTGTTAGCAAACACATATTTTCTCAGAAGTGATACAGAAAAGGAGAAAATATCTTCTATCCTTCCAAAAGCAACAGCACTGCGCTAATTAATATTATTCCCCGCCAACACACATTCATTCCCATTTTTAGCTGGTATTTCAACAAAACTCAACTTGTTTGAGGATATATCCTTAAAGCTAAGAAAGCAGTAGGTTGTCTGCATTTTTTTTTTATCCTATTTATTCTGCAAGATGGAAATCATCAATCAGGCAGAAGAAAGATTTTATTCAAATCTACTTACAAAACTGACAGCTTAAACACTATGTTCACTCATTCTGGAGATTCTCTATTAAAAGTTTGCTCATCTACAGCTACACTGAAAGAAGAACACAAGAAAGCTATTCTCTCCTCAAAAAAACTAAAACATAAACATTAACTGAGCAGAAGGATTTCACAATTATGGAAATCAGTTTGTTTTACTAAACACTGAGCTGACTTATGCTAATGCTTCTTAAGAGCCATGAGAGAATTACAGTGTGAGCCAAGTCTAAGCAAGGTAAAGTTTTCCCTCACTGTCACCTGTTCTTCTGACTCCATAGTTAACTTTCCTCTTTGATTGTCCTACTAATCAGGCTCAAAGCACAAAAAGAATTATGGATTGGAAACAACCATTTCTAACACTAAATAAGGGAGTTATACTGAATAACTTGGCATATGTGTTTTAGGAGCAGACAGGATTTCACACCACACACCCCCATATATTCCCCCCTTTATTTTTATTTTTATTAACTATTGGGGACAATTTGACTACTCAGTCAGATAACAAGCAGCAAGATATCATTTAAATGTCACTGGAAGACATGCAAATATAGGGAAAAGCTTAACCATCAGCCATATGTGCAAAAGTTACTGTTTTTCCTTAACTGAGGAACAGACAAGGAAAAAAAACAGAAAGATAACAATGAATGCCAGACCCACATATTTGCCATTTACATTTTGCAATTACCTCTTGGGCAAGGTCATATACTTTTAAATTTGGCTCAGAATTCTGTTTTCCAGTTCGAGGTATGTTAAAGGGCCTTGTTTTCAGTTTTTCAGAGACAAGGCAAACACTGCTTGAGGGTTCTATTCAAGTAAGATTTCTCCCTTAAATGGAAAACTTTAGTGTTCAAGCGGTATTTCATTCATTTGGGTTCAGCTTTTCAGGAAAAAAGTCCTCTCCCGGTTTTTATTGGGGAAGATGTTTGGAGCAAGAAATTACAACTGATGATTAAGTACAATATTCCTGTTTACTAAAGCCAAACTTTAATAAAAAACAGTTTTTGCACTATTTCCAAATTCTGCCTCTAGAAATACAACCAGTAATTTCTCCTCTTCTTGCTACTCTATTCCCATTACTTTGTTTTCTATCCCACTCCAATCTACAACAGTTGTTTTGAACGAACACAGGCAGCATATAAAAAAAAAAAACAGCTGCCTTTTCCTGCAGTTCAGAGTTTAAAACTGAAAATCACTAAAGCTTTAATGTTTCCTTATACATACAACTGAAATATCACCCACACCATTAAACTGTGAAAGAACCTAACAAGTACAGTATTCTCAGATGAAAAAACCACAAGCCTTTGGTACAGATACAGACCTTTCTTAATTGAAGTCAGTGTCTTCTGTTCTAAATATTTTAGCTGCATTTAGTCTGCAATTTCCTATTCAATATTTAGTTAATAAGAACTCGTGAGATCAAAGATGAGTCACCTCTACCAGAAAAATACAAGGCACAGAAAACCACTTGAATTAGGTTCATTTTAATTCCAGGGGCAGAAGGGAAAAAAAAAAAAA
>VZRN01002341.1:319097-353594 GCA_013397935.1 Dasyornis broadbenti
CGCGAGGGGCGGGGCATGAGAGGGGCGGGGCGTGAGGGGCGGGGCGGCGCTGACTACCCTGCCCGACGGCCCCTCTTCCGCTAAGCCCGGATCCTCTTGGACGGGCTCCCCTCAGCCCGGCTCCCCTGAGATCGGCTTTCTTCACCCTCTTCCCCTTAGCCTGGCTCCTCTCAGCCCGCCTCCCCTCAGATGGGCTCCGCTCGGCCCGCCTTCCTTCCTTCCCTCTCCCCTCAGCCCCCCTCACTTCAGCCCTCAGAAGCTGATAATACAGTGTATAACTCGTGTTATAAGGAAATCTCAGGACCATAGCACAGGACAGGTTATTTTAAATATTTATCCAGAAGGCAGCACCTCCTGATAAAAGGGCAAATAATTCCCTCTGTCGTCTCTCCGCACAACACTGGGAAGATGTACCTGCAAACTTGTCACTACTACATACCCTTCCCAGCCTTACTGAGGGTTTGTCCGCAGGCTTCCAGGGCTTTTGTTTGATTACAGAAGCTGAAGTCCCACTCGCTGTGAAATTGAGGAAGAGATGGACACAGACAACAAGAATCCTGTCCTGCATACAGGTAGGGGAGTGATGGAGCAGCTCTGGTGGGCAGCTGGTTTGCTGGTGAAGGGCTGCTGGGGACTTCGCCTCTTCACTTCGCAAATAAAAAGATTTACCAATTATTGTTAAACCACCTATAGTAGGAGAACAGCACTGCTTTTAAACCACTCTTTGAAAAGATCAGTTTCTCTCATATAGAGTTTCTCCATTGACATATCTTAGTGATGCTACAAAACATGTGGCTAAAGGACATTAAGAAATGAGAAATGTCCTTATTAAATGTGAACATTCAGGACCCAGGCAAGAGCTTGATTTTTGGGAGGTACTAGGCAGACAGTCTAGAAAAGCCCTTAAGTGCATGCTTGACTTAGATGTGTAATTCAAATAGGTTTAATCATACATTAACATCTTTTAAGATGAGCATGTGCTTCAGAACTTTTCTGCTTTAGGACTAAGAAGTGAACTTCTCAGTGGGTCAAAACGTTATTTTTTTCTCCCATGCCTTTAGTCTGCACTATCATTAACTAAATATTTATCACTTGCAATATCATCTGTATTCTGCTTGCATTTCCCAAATAGTTCAGTGTTGTAGCACAATGCACAGGGTTGCCATTAAAATGGTTGCAAGGATTTCAAGGGCAGAGTTTTGTTTTGCCCTTTTTCAAGCTTTGATCAGAGCTTTTTTTTTTTCCCTCTGTGGATAGTTTTCTGTTTGCATTCAGTGTGCTTTCCATAGATTCACAGCTGGGTGCTGTTTCTACGAGCCTGTCAGCTTTAGTTAGCATAGGGGAAAAAAATGGAAGATTAATTTTGCATTTTTGCAATTCATTGTCACTAACTAATGGTAAGGAAATGCGTAGGCTGACAATTAGTCATGCACTCTCTCAGTATTACCTGATTGCCAGCAGCTTGAATTCAAGTTTAAATGTTCATTAACGGAAAGGGATGTGATTTAGTAACACTCCACACTTGGAAGTACAATTGACTGGATAGATTGGGCAAATACACAACACTTCCTGAGGTGAAGGGTACCAGATTTGGAAATGACACTGGAACAGTGTGAGAAACTTTATTTCTAAATGTCGGCCATTAAGAATTTATGGAATGATATTTTTTTGTTTGTTTGGCTTCAATGCTCCTGGTAGCTTCCAGGAAAAATCTTGGGTCATCTTTTTTGATGCCAAAGTAACCATAGAAGCCTTTCTTTTTACCCTTCATGCTCCTTGTCAGTTTTTAGCCAAGCTGTGCTTTGTCCTTTCTATTTTCATCCCTGTGTGTCCAAGGCAATACCTCTGTATTCCTCCTTGGCATTCCCTACCCGCCTACACCTTCCACGTGCTTCTGTTTTCCTTTGGAGCTTAGGGAGGCTCTCTTAGTGAGGTTACTTCCCTCTTCTGAAATCTGTTTTTGAGAAGGATTTTGTGTGCTTTTTAGAGAGGGTCTGTTATGCATTGAACAGAGACTGAAGAGTCTGCTTCAAGAAGGATTCTCCTCAGAACAGGAGTTACACAAGAGGATCTCCTGATAGGCAATATAGTGGATAAAAGAGATTTGTTTGGGACTAGAACATTTCTGAAGTTCCTGTAAATGTCCTACTGAAAAATAGTTGCATGTTGTGTTTTGTGACAGAAGAATACAAAACTACTGGCATGAGCTTTAGCTTTTTGGCAAGAAAATGAAAACTCTCAAAAACCAGGGAAAGCAGCTCTGCATAAGAATTTTTGCCTCAACTTATTTTTAGCTTTCTTTTCACTGAAGTAACTTTTTGTGGCAGCTGTGGTTATCTCTAAAGGAAGACGTACTCTAGTATTTCTTCCTTCCCCACGAAAATCTCTTACATGCAATGGGAATATTTCCGCTTTGGTGAGCACTAGGAAAAGAACAACCTTTTCCCTTTGAAGCAATGTGGACATGGTTAATATCTGCAATGTGCTCTGTGGCTTATGGACAATGTATTGATTTCCCTCTGTTGCGCTTGCTGTTAAGAGCAAATCAATGGGACCATTTTCAAGAATAAATGAGAATGTTTTGATTGCCTACAATTCTTTTCTTCTAGAATTGCAAACTGCACTTTGCAGACTACAAAGCTAGTGTACATAAAAAGATTCCTTACTGTGTTGTTGGGCTGCCTTCCTCAGTTAAAATACTACTTATACTATACCAAGGCTACATTTAGTTCATCATTTCTTCAAAGTAAACAGCAGGCTGTTCTTCGTGGCCATTGTAATAAAATTTGCATCTCATTTAAAACAGATTCTACTTGCTTTTCCTCAGTCTGAGAAAGTTAATGGTTTTATTACCCTTTAGAAGAAGTTATCTCCCTTTCTTTACTTTTAATTTAGGTTGGGGTTGTTTTAAAAAGCAAAATTGCTCACATTACAAAAAGGAAAAAGAAAGGATGAAAAGAAAAATTTCAGGATCACTGGAATTTAATGTCCTTTAGGGAAAACAAAAAGATTTTTAAAAGGTTTGTTTTGGTTTTTTGTTTTTTTCTGATACCATTTAGCCAGTTTGAATCAATTTTGTAAGTAGCATTCTTGGAAGTTGCTTTAACTTCCCTGGGTTGGTTTTTTTCCCCTATTTTAATATTATAGAAACAAAAAACATCATTATCTTTAAAATGTTATTGGTGTTCACTGAATCTAGATTTTTCCTCAAGATTTACCAGTAGATCAGCAGTAAAATAGCAAAAATAGCCAAATATATGAATTTCATTCTTTGCATAACTAACTTTATGTGCTGTGAATACTGCTGAGGCCAAGTATCAAATGACTCCTGAAGAACAGCAGTAGTTGCCAAGTGCGGAAGTGTTATACACTTATTTTTGTCACTTTTCCCGGGTTTTGGCTGCCCTAGGAAAAGGAAATGTATTAGTTATTCAGTGCAAAAACCTGTCAGTCATATGTGATGGAAATAAATGCAGGAAAAGGGCGGGGGGTGGGGCGCGTTGAATCACTTTCCTCTTGCTCTCTGTCCTCCTGGCACTCATTATTTTATACAATATTTCGGAATTATTATGCATTGTTTACATTCGTGTCATGCCCAGGAGCTCCAGTTCTGGAAAAGGACCCCCACTGTGCGAGGTGCAGTGCAGAGCCAGCACTGTCTGTTCAGATTCCAGGGATTTAGAACCATTACAAAGGACAAGGTCAATAACAGAACGAGATGTTTAAGGAATGAACATAAGATAATAAAGCATTTTTCATCAGCTTGGGAGCCAGTCTCAGCATTCCAGGGTTTAAGCATTACCAAGTTGTGATGGAAATCATGTTTTAGTACTCCATGCAGTTTTAACACAAAATATTTGTATTATATCATTCTAGTGGACTCCATTCTTTATATTGTGACTAACATGCTTTTAAAACAGTACCTGTACTTGTACAGCTGCAGCAAAATCCTATGCAACAAATTAACTTGGGGTCAAACTCTCCTTTCCTCACCCCAGAAGTTGTTCCAGAGGGAACTTTTGAGAGTAAGGTCTGACATGCTGTGACATTCAGCAACAATACTGAATACTGCTAAAGCCAGCTTAAATAATCCTTTCCTCCTTCCCAGCTGTGTGTTTCTATTCCTGTCCCATGCCTGCACTGGATAGCCACAAGCATTTGTGCAGCATCTTGTGAACTGAATTTGCAGATGCACAAAAACCTATTAAATGCTTTATGAAACTGGACTCTAAACCACCGTAACCAAAGTAAGAACAAACTTACCTGGCCTTGCTGAGCAGAAGGAGCCTAATTTTGTAGGGTCAGGACTTACCTTCGTGTCACTCAGACAGTGCCAGCGTCACACTGAGCAGAATCAGATCATGTCTATATTATGGATACCCTAATGACAGGCATGCCTACATTGGGAAGCAGTGCCATAGAACTGGAAAGGATTTAGAGAACCACACAGTTGGTGCTGAGGATCCAGCTTCTGAACTATGCATGTTCCAAAGGTTTTCTCTAAGATTAGATCTAGTTTTGTCCTACAGACCCCTTAGCAGCTGGAGCCTGTCAGAGGCAGTCCTGGAGTGCACCTCCTGGTTTTTGTTGCAAATCTTAGGGAACCCAGTTCACATGCTCACACACAGAACAGCAGAGCCCTTTGGTGAGTCTCAGAGAGTGTCATCCAAAGGAGCTTTTCCGGCCACCATCACCTTCCCAAATGTCATGAGCTGGAACAGTAAGAGTGGTCTTTTGGAAGTCTTGCTGTATCTCAGCCAGATTCACCAACTCACAGATGAGGTAATTGTTTTTAACACTGTAAGTGAAATTATTCTGGCAGACATTTGGAGCTATAAAGAAACCTCATTGACACACCTACCCACGGGTCTCCAAGACCAAGTGTTTAAGAGAGGAGTAGGGATGTATGAAGTTTGAAGAGTGACACCCAATCCTCTCCTCCTAAGACCAGAATCTTTAGCTGCCAAGCAACAATTTAGGTCAAAATACACTTGTCAGCTTTTCTTTCATCTGTGGCATGTGGATAAAAATGTCCTGTACAGATCTTACAATCCTCAAGCTCTTGATGCTCAGTTAAGTACTGTGCCAGTAATTAGAATTCTTATGATTCTCAAAGGGCTAAACCAGAAGATTAAAAGAACTTTATTTTCCTGTGAGATTATATATTCTACACTTGAGTAACTGGGATAGATGATCATTGCTATACAAAGGCTAAAAGTGTTTATTGCTGGCTTTGCATTTCTTGTGCAAGGGTATGTAGGTCATTGTCAAACCTTGGGAAAGAAGACAGACATGAGACTGAAAAAGAGGGCTGAAAATCAGAAAGTGTGAGTCCTTGTCCTTGAACACATAGCAGGTTCTTTGCACCACGCTTTTACATTTATGACTAAAGGTAACATCTGTTCCCTACTGTGCACAAGTGTTATCACCTGACTATATTGAAATGTGTAAAATGTTTTAAACTGCCATGGCAACAGGGTTTACATTCATATTTATATGCCGATAAATGAAAGCAAGCTCTATCTTTTATGGAAATAACAATAAAATAAAATATATGTATGATCATACCTCAGACAAGTCAGGCAAGTTCTGTATTTTTGCTGGAGTCAATCAGGTTCTGCATTTGTGGAGGGGACTGCCAGTGAGAAGCAAGACTGAGTGGAGCAAGGAGGAATCAGAGCTATGTGAAAAATTTAGTAATGTGCTTTTCATTTTGTTTGATATTTTAATTATATTACAACATCTATCTATGTCTCTATCAGAACAATTTCTATACTGCATTTCTATAATAGCTTTACACCGTGGCTCTATGGCTTTGTGTGATCAATCAGAAGGCTACAACACTGTGACAGATATGGAGCTACATGGATGACTCAGCTTTACCTCATGTTTCTGAGAAAAGGTCAAAGGCATTCCTAAATAAAATTCTAAAATATTCCAGAAACTGCATATAAATACTCAACTGCGTCTTTGGGGGAAAAGACACATGGAGATGTACAGGGCACCCCTTCGTTTATTAAGGCATCCCAAGCTTGCCATATACACCAGTGCACCATCTAGAATGTAGGAGGAATGTAGAAATAGAACTATCCCTGGGTAATTATTGCAGGGACAATTACAAGCAGGTGTTGTTGTTGCAGGGATCTGCACTATGTCATCAGTCTGGTAGGGCCAGGTGGAGACATGATCAGCTTGGGGAAGTAAGCACTGATCTTTAAAACTAACAGAGGATGAGGCCCCAGAAAGTAGGAAAAGTATTTGGGCTTCTAAATCACTATTGTTTGTCTGTGAGACCAGTAGGAGGTTATAACTTCATATATATTGAGGAATCTGTGCTGCCAGCCTGACCTTAACAAAGGGAAAGAAGGAAGACTCACAGAAATTTAGATGAGTCAGACCCTTTTCTCAAATGAAAAAAGGAACAAAAAAAATTCAAAGTGCGTATTTTTACGTACCTGCAAGGCAATGAAGTCTGAACATTTAACATAATAAATGTGAGATTGAATCAACATCCGTTCTTTTTATGACAGTCTAGCCATCCTGGGCAATAGTGAGTGTTTGCACTTGATATGACCTTTGATCCTGTTCCTTGTGATTTTCCCATCACTATCTAAGGAAATGGTCCAGTTATAATACCTCCACTGTCCTAATATTTGGGAATTTTCTCCTGGAGAGTGGTTACTAATGGTTAGTGCATGAGATTGGTACTACCCTGTATCTTTACCAGTGGCCCAAATAATGGAATAACAAGCGTACTTCATAAATCGTTCAGACTAGAAGGGTCAGAAAGCCCACTGTGTTTCAGGATTCCATTATGAGGTTATTGTAGCACGTTGAATAAATTACCTGAAATGAATGAAATGCCTGGCAAGAGGAAAAGTTTTCAAGAGCAATCACCATCTGTATAAACACAAGCTCAGGAACAGTTGGTTAATCAGGAGTTTTGGGGTAATCCTAGATCATAAATTGATAAAGGAACCTGTAACAAAAAGGTTAAAAAAACCCCAAATCCATTATACTACTATGAGTACACAGGAGCGTTATACATAAGACCTATGCAGTAATCCTTTTACTCTACTATGATTCAGACCTCAGTGGGAATTCTATATTCAATTTGATACAACCATTTTAAGAATTATCTATAGAAAACAGGCCAAAGGAAATCAAGGGTAATCTGAGCTTTAAAAGCTGTGATTTATGATTGGAAGAACAGGGATTCTTTACACTAGTTTCTCATTGGAAACAGGAAAAGTGTCTTGAAATACACAAGAATTGCTGGAAAGAGGACAAGAATAACTGGTTTCTTTGCCCAGTGTCACCGAACCACAGAATGGTGGAGCATGAAAGGTACCTGTGGTTCAAGCCCTCTGCTCACAGCAGGATGAGCTAGAGAAGGTTGTCCAGGTTCATGTCCAGTGAGGTTTGAGTATCTCCAAAGACAGTGACTCCACAGTCACTCTGGGCAATCTGTGCCGGTGTTTCACCACCCTCACAGCGAAAAAAATTCTTAAGTGGAATTTCCTATATTTCAGTTTGTGACCATTTCCTTTTGTCTTTTCACAGGATATTAATGAGAAGAGTCTGGCCCCATCTTCTTTTCTTCCTCCCATCAGGCATTTATACACATTGAAAAGATCCCCCTTGAGTCTTTTCATTTTGAGGCTAGACAATCCCAAGTCTACCCCAGAAAATACAAGTACTGAGCATAATCACAGAAAGAATGGGTTAGACAAACAAAGAATGAGTTAGAAACAAAGCATTTGGCTAAACAGGCCTGGGAATAGACTGCTCAGTGATATTGGCTGGGCAATATCCACCACCGGTGTTGTTTAAGAACAGGTTAGGCAAGACAGGAATGAGGTCATGTGATCTCTTCCCATTCACAACCTACTATGGATTCCTGCACCCTTATCTTTTTGAATCTCAGTCTCTTTGCCCATTTCTACATTTATTTAACCTTCTTTTTACCCATTCCCTATTGTGTCTTTCTTGTCTTATGCATATATTTGTCAAGCAGCAGGAGGAGCTTCTGCCAAGATGTAGCAACCCCACAGAACTGCAAATACTTGCCAGCTACAAGAAATTGCTACACTCATCCTACTTAACCCTCTTTGCTTTCTGTGCCTCTTCTGGTTGGGTTCTGAGCCTTCTGAACGATGGTCTTAAAGTCACGTTCTGTGTGCAGCTCTTGTGAGGTCATTGAAGTGGACACTGCCTCATTATAAATATTGTACTAATTGAACTTAGGAATCCAGATCCATCTGAGAAATGGTAGGATTGTCACATTTCAGGCCAGTGGATTCTAGCACTTCCCTTAGGGTGCAGATACTTCATCAGAAGGTTTGGGCCCTAGCTTCCCATTTTATAGTTTTAATTAAGAAAAGAAAGCCTCCTTCATAAGAGTTTTGTTTCTTTCTGTGACATTACCAATGCTTTTTTGTTTTTTCCTAGGCAGCTGTTGTAAGCAATGTAAGGAAGAAGGGGGGAAAAAAGACAAAAAAGGCTGACATTCCATTTCCCCTCTCTCCAGCCATACTTACCTTTTACAGAAGCAGCAGCTCTGCATGTGTCCCAAAGAAGCCACCCCAAAAAATGAGAAAGCACATATGAGCAAGTCCCCAGATAACTTTCCTGCTCAACTAAACCAGTTTGAAACAAGGTTTCTGAGACCAGCTGGTGCATCACATAAGCAATTGTTCTGTTTGGCTGATTTGATTTGCCTCAAGCTGCAATGTTAATTACAGTGAAGAAAATAAACACAGACTCCAGTTAAATTTGCTAACAATCTTAAAAATAGGTGGTCGTGCCCTACTCTTAATCAAACACAACATCCAAAAGCAAACACAATTTAATGCTAACAAAACCGTGGTCATAGATTTGATTCTCAGCTGGAGCATGTAATTCTAAATATCAGTTTTGTTTAATATATTTGGATTCAGTTTATGAAAGACAAAAAATTTATGTCCTGCCACAGCAGTATAATGCCTATGGGGAAAGGATTTAGGAAGCACTGGCAATCAACACCACTGGGCTATATGACTGACATTGCAAATAATTCACTACTTGTAAACTGGAATCATGGGCACATGACCTATGCCCATGGAGTATTTAATGACTGGAAAGCACTGTGGAATCAGATAATTAAAAGACTACATAAGTACACACAAGAGCATGCAAAGTTCCCCGAGATGGAAATTAGCTGAAAAATAATCCCCAAAAACTGTGATAATAGGATTAATTTATCTGGACAGTACTCCATTATGTAAAGACCAATTTTTGCTCAATGCTTTACATGTCCTCTTCTCACAGTCCAATTTGTTCAAGGGAAGGCTGCCTCAGCTATCAAATCATAACGACTGGAGCAACCCCTTGAGTCAGATGGTTGTGACTCCTTGGCAGCTTTTATTGGTGACGTAAGTCACTCTGAATGGATATGCAATCACTTCCTGTCAGGGAAAAAGTGGCTTATATGAATGCTGACCTGGCCTGGCTTTGACCAAGAGCACCTTCAACAACAACAGAAAAAAAAAAAAGATAAAAAGTTTTACTGAATAAATTGATTGTGATTTTGATATCTTTCTCTTTCAAAATGGGTCGTTCAGAAATCAAAGTGTAGCTATACCAATGCTGGTCAGAAGGGACCTCTGCAGATTTTTAGTCCAACCTTTCACTTGAAGCAGCACTGTGTTAAAAAGCAGGACTGAAATTTTTTGTTTTGCTGTTCCTCAGAAGCCTCACAGTACATTTTCCCAGTCTGTATAAGAAAAACTAACTGATATACAGTGTACTAAAACTGCTTAAATCCCGCTCTTACTTTGACGTTTTGAAGTTTTGTGGCGTTCTGCCACCCCTAAGAACACCACCAGAGCTAAAAGTGATGTTTAAGTGCTGAGCCAAAAATATTCCTTTCGTGCCATAAGACTGCCATGAGCATTACCTTCTCTGGCAGACGTGCCGAGCTCAGTGACGATCCCTGCCCTGCGTGCCGGTCTCGGGCGGGTTTTTCCCGATCCATGTCCGCATTTCGATAAAATCGCTGCCTTTTGCTGCCATCTGCGGGGCGCTGCTGCCCCCTGGCGGCCGCCGCCCGCGCTACGTCACGGGGCTGTGACGTCATAGCTGCGCTCAGGAGGCTGCGATCGGCCGGGATGAGGGATCGGGATGGATCTGCCGCTCACAGAGCTGCGGCTGCAGCAGGGGGCCCCGAGGAAGGGAATTCTGTCACGCTATTCTGGGTTTAATGCTAATGTTGTAATGGACCATTCTCTTGGTGTACCCCTGTAGAGTCGCAGAATCACAGAATTGTCAAGGTTGGAAGAGACCTTCAAGAGAATCCAGTCCGTTTTTCCATCCCTAAACCACAAGCCACATCACCCAGCTCCTCATGAACACCTCCAGGGATGGTGACTCCACCACCTTCCTGGGCAATCTATTCCAGGGCCTAAGCACACAAACAGTGAAAAAATTTTCTTCTAATATCTAATCTGAATCTCCCCATCCTGAAACTTGTGTGATGAATTCTAAATTACTATTCACTGGCACTGTTAGATTCTTCCACTGAGTGGATTTTGCCTTTATCAGAGCACCATGTAGCAAATCAAGTTAGTTAGGAACCAGTTTCCCGGCTCAAGCCTAAGGAATTTCAGGGGGTTAGATTTTAAATTGGACAGACTCTGAGAGCTTGGTTTTGCCAAGATGCACCTTCTGCACGACCTTCTTGAGTCACACTTGAAATGTCTATTTAACTAACACAAAAATTGAGTCTTTTCTTCTTCTGTCATTTACATAAATATACTCGGGCTCTGTTCCAACTTTTGAGAGCAAAATTGGCTGTCCAGTCCTTGAGACAGAAAATCCATCAGGAGGACAGGGAAACTGTAAGCACAAAAAGCTCCTTGAATCTCCTGCCCCTGAGAGGAGAGTTACGGGAAAGGAAGCAGCAGGAGGGGATTACACTGATGGAACAGGCTTCATCAATAACTTCTGGAGACTCATGCAGAGTTCCCAGTGGAAAACTTATGAACAGAAAGCAAAAACATTACCATGAGACACTGGGACAATTTCACCCTCTTGATGACGTAGCTTGGACGGTACAACATGTGAACCAATTATAAAGACAAATGCTTTAAGCCTCTCTGTAAAAATCTGAGAACACATGTTTAATTATAATGTAATTAAACCAGGAAAGCATCACTTATGGTAAAGAAATAAAAAACTTTTGTAAGATTTATCAGAGGAAAGCTCAATACACATTCACAAATAATAAAGATGCGGCTTAATTCTACATTCCTCATTTGATAAAAGCACAAATTCAAGTGAATGAGTAAAATTTGCAAACTCTTTCTGGGTGAACATTTATATAGGGCCTGGTTTTGTAGTTGGCTGATTCATTCTCTCCAAAGAAAGGCTGGGCCCAGCACACCAATGGTGACCTGCTCACTAATCTCAAAAGTAGGTGTCACTGAGAGCAAGGTGTTTTAAACCACACCTTCCCTCAGTGTTTTTCCACTTCAGTTTACCATCCTTTCCCTCACTTAGGCTGTGCTCAGTTTCAAGCCTGCAGGAAATTAAGAGCTGCTGCTTGTGTTCAGTCCAGAAGTGCTGATGGGAAAATTCGGGGTTTGTTCTTTCGGAATCTGCAGGCTTGTATTTCTTTAGAGATTGATGGATTAGGATGGTTGGTAATTTTGAGACTTGGAATGAGGATTATAGTTGTGGTTATGGAATAAAGAGGTGCAGAATTGAGCCAAAGGCTTTCTTTTGGGTTTATAAACTGTGAAACAAACTCTAATGCCTGCGCTAGAGGACGATTATCTTTGTGTAGATCCCAGACTGGAAATATTTTTTGGTTTTATGTGAAGCTCAAGAGTGTCATGTGAAAGCAGGGTTCTACAAAACACGGTTTGGAAGCCAAATCTCAAAGTATCCCGTTAAAATGCTGGATACATCAGTGTTGTTTGTTATAACTGGAACTGCAGGAACCCAAGGCCTCCAGCACCCTGCAAGCACCAAAACAGGGATGTGCACACCCAGGGGAGTTGGTGGGGTCACACCATCAATCCCAGGCAGAGGAGGAACCAGAACTCAGTGATGCAGGGAGCGAGATTCCCGGCTTTATCAAATCCACGGCCTCTAATTGCACAACCATGGACTTAGTGCAGTCAAGCACAAACTATTTAAGGCAGGGATTCCCTACGCAGGCAATTGTATGTTATATAATAAGAGTTATGTGTCTAATTGTTACTGGGGGGGGGAAAAGTATAACAATAATAATTGCAATGACTCCTGCCTTCTCTAGTAGTGCCTATTTTCCTTGAAGTAATCAGGGACTTGTTGCTAGGTAGTTAATATTAAAGGTACCTTAAATATTTTAATGTGTCTATGCCTGCTGTTTCTAGGCAGCAATATTTGTTTATGATATTGTTATCCAACCCTACCTTATATCCTTTATTCAGTGTAATCTAATCTATCCATACAGCTAAATTTCAGTGCTGGCACTTTTATTTGTGACAGAGCAGCATATGAAAGTAACTCCTCCTAAGAATGAAAATACACCTTTGATGGACAAGATTAAATCCTTGTCAGGGTGCTAGTTACAATCTTGGGAACTAAATGAAACACTTAAGTAAGGCCATTGAAAATTTGGGAGTGCTTCAGAGCACTTCCAGCACCAGCACATGCTTACATCTGCCAGAGGTGTATAGTACAAACTTCCAACGTTTTAAAGTAAATCACGTGATTTCCCTCTTTTAGGTGGAGAGAAGCCCAATTTGGATTGATTTACAGGTATCTTCATCCTTGTTTTCATGCTTCCAGGCATGTTCCATCTTAAGATCGGGCTTTATACCGGGTATGCAGTCATGCAGAAACTTTGATAAACATTTGAATTTATTGGCTCAGGGTCACAATCACCTTTAATTGATGAGATAGGTTAGAGTTGAACTCTCAGGGGGTTTTTTTGTTGTTGTTGGTTTTTTTTACCAAACTCTCTAAATTTTTACTAGAGATCTTCACATGCAATTCTGCTCTATCTCACTCTTTTTTCTAAGTGGTAATGGGCCAAGGGAAGGAAATATCTCATGGTTGTTGGGAATGCAGCTGGGGAGAGCAGAAATGGAGATCAGACAGGAGTTCATCATCATCAGTGGTGACACTGAGGGAAGATCCTGGGGACCAAGTACTCACCAACACCTACCGGAATGCCTAACTAGAGCTATGTGTTACCGTTTTGTCAGTCCTTTGGAAGTTTAAATCACTGTGTGTTTGGCTGCTGGGCAAAACTGCTTCAGGTTTTCCTTGCTTTCATCTCGATTTAAATAAAATAGGAAAGCTTGCACTGGGTTAAACATGATGGGTCTTACTAACAGATTTTACAGTCTGAGCTGTGCACTTGGAGTGGCAAGACAGACTGCTGACAACTCCTATTCTTTGCCACGGATCAGTATGGGCTGCAGAAAAAAACCCATTATCTGCCTGCCAACCCTGTGGGAAACGCACAAGGGAATTATTCCAGACACTGCTCAGTTCTGCAAATGGAAGGAGCAGAGCTTTCCTGACGAGACAGAAATGAATGAGAACTCAAAGTTCACCAAATGATGAAAAGCAATAAATCAGGGCTTCAAGTAACCCACGTGGATGATTTTGCAGATCTCATCTGTTCACTGTCAGGGGCTGCAGAAATGCAGTAAAACCAGGCTAAGTTCCATATGCACTTTGTTGTTAAATTCAGTATATTTCTTTTACTATTTTAAAACCCAGATAACCCCTCATTTTTAAAAATTATTTTATATTCGTGAAGTCAGATGAACAGCAGACAGATCATCTATCCACGGAGTAAATAAAAGTAATAATACTTCAAGTTTTGTTACATTTTCTTGCCTGCTTACCTCATTACTAAATATTTATTATTTCATTAGGAGTTAATTATTTTCATCTCTGTTCTACCTCCAACCTTTTAACCAAGACTTCCAACAACTTCATCCTTTAGTGCAAACCCTGTCAGTGATTTCTGTGTTTGCTGTGGAATATGTCAGAGAACATTGCACTGTCCTTGAACAGATGTCAAATATAAAGAACCATGGGTGAAGAACTCCAGATTCTGTGTTTAATTCTGAAACATGAAATGTGTTTGCAGATCCACGCCCTTTGGAATTATTTTCTGCAATGTGTGGCAAATGTACTTTTCTTCTCATAACCTGAAATTTAATGTAAGGTCCCCCACTTCTGCCTGTCCTGAATTTGCTAGTGCAGGGACATGTAGAAACTAAAGGCTGGCTGGACCTGTTCCTTCCTTTCATGCAGATTTCCAGCTTCTGCAGTGGAAATTCCAGCAGGAAACAACTGAACTAGCCTCTCTAATTTTTTTAAGTTGCTTGTTTATAAATCCTGGAAAGGTGTTTGAGTGAGAATCGGTGTGTTCCCCTGCTTCGTAACCAGCCTCTTGCCCATCTTAAAATAACTCTTGCTCTGGATTACAGGGGCTGGCATTCAGTTACATTGGTCTCTAGTGTTACACAGCGTGGACAGACCATCCACGGTCCCTTAGAGGTTCATGGGCACAAGGACTGATCCCATGCACAATCCTATGGATGTGTTGTTTGGGCAGAGCTCAGGAACCCAAATTATCCAGTGTGAAAGGCTGTTTCTTTGTGCAACCAGGCCACTGTATCTTAATGTCACCCATTTGTCTCTTAGCAAATGATTTATCATAAGAAAAAAATAGTTTAAACACACTTGTTCATTTGGCTGTCCTGTACCACTGCATGTAAATAGGTGAAAGTTCCAATAAAACCATTGTATCCATTGCTAAAATGATGGTGTTAATATTTCATTAATGGCAGTACTATATCTATCCAGAGAAGTTTGGCTTTGGGGTTTTAATATTTACATTAAGGCTCCAAGAAACGGTATTTTGTATGGTTAACTTCTGGCTTCAAACTGTATTCCACAGCAAGTGCTGAGCCCAGATTAGTTTCTCCTAAAAGCCTCCTTTACCCAAGTGGCCCAGAAGGGCCAAATTTGTTTCCATCAGAAAAACTGTGTTATCGACAGCTTTTGTAACAACCCTGAAATTTTATAATATTAAACTTTCACAGTATTTAAATTTGTTTCTAAGACACCTGCATTTTATTTCTTGGACACAACAAGACCAAAAGCACAGAAATTACTGGTCTTTTAGTCCCATTTTTCCCTCAGGTTTGTGTACATCTTATTGAAGTTCACAGTGAAGTAGTGCCTTCTATTTGGTTACCCGAGTACTTAAAAGATCAATGCATACACATCTAAGGAGGGCGACTGAAAACCTGGCAAATTAAAACCGTCTCATAAGCCTACCTTGTCCTCTTCAGCAGCTGTGTGCCAGCCACCAAAAGTTTTATTTTTGTTATTATAATTATTTTGAAAAGAGATACCCTCACTGAGGACACAGTCTGGGGCTTTCCTAGGCTGCCTTACCTTGTTCCTGAGGTGCAGGGGCACAACCTGCCTCTACAAACTGCTGGGCTGCTTTTTGCCCAACAAAGTTGAAAGCAAAACATGTCCCAGACAAAGGGTTTGTCCCTCCCTCTGGAGAAGGGAAGAATCGGATACCAGGCCTGTCTCACCATGCTCCTGGGAGCAATGCAAGTGCTGCCCCTTCCTCAGGGCATGGTATGGTTTGGCCATGTGTAAATAAATAGTCAAAATGCTATATTTACAGGAAACACAATGCCTTGCTGCTGTGAGGGTTTAAATATAGAGAACAGGCCACTACTGGCATTTAAAATAGCGCTAGCTGGACAAGATAGTGCAATCAGAAAATAGCCTAAGCTTTTACTGTGGTTCCACATACAGGCTTTTCATAACCCTCCTGCTACTTTCAAATGAGCTGAAACAGTACCTTTCCCTGACAGAGATCATTTGCTTTTGAATAAATTACACTGCTTGACATTTATTCAGTTTTTTGAAATGGATACTGCAAATGCACTGTGTATTTGAAAACCTTGCATTCAACAGCACAGTTGCTGTTTGTTGTGCACGGCGGCATTTGAAAAGTAATGCAACATAATTCTTACGGTTTTAATCTCCTAAGTACTTTCCACCTGAGTTTCAAAGCCAAGTCCCCAGCTGTCACCCAGGGTCAAGGCACAGAGCAGGTACCCTCATCCTGCGGAAAGGCAAGTGAATAAGAACCTCCTTCCTCCACACATCACTGGTACCACTGCAAGGCAGCAAACCGGCTCTGTAAAGAGTAGGTCAGGAGCTTACAGGGAATGGGTGGGAATCTTCAGCTGCTTCCTCCTTAGCTACTCCCTCCTCCCAGCCCATATGCAGGATTTGTAGCTATGCTGATGTGTCAAGACATATAAGCTGGACTGGGCGCAGCTCAGTCTTGAGCAACAGAGGAAACAAAGAGAGACTATGACTCAGAGCACCAGTCTCCCAGCTAGGCAGCTCCAGGGCAGCCAAATGTACTTTCCCTTATTAGGCCACATCATGAAACCTCACTTTGTTTTGAGTTGCACCTAATTCTGCAGTAGCAGCATCGACTGTAGGAACCAACTTTTAAAGCACCACTTGGCAGAGTGCAGCTCAACCTCCAGCTTTGCTGCTTAAAAGAACCCTATCAGTTGTAATTAACTTTGACTCCACCTACTCTGACCAACACAGAATAGTGTAACATGAATCAGGCCCCATTAGCAGCAGATGACATGCATTAAAAATCTAGCACCTGTTTAAGTTCCTGTAAATACTGCATTTTTAAGACTATAATCTTAGTTTCCACTGTGCCACTTCAGTTAATGAGGTGGTTTTGATCTAGATTATTTTAGTGGACTACTTAAAGAAACCATAAAGAGATAGGCCCTTATTATCTCCCACAGACTTCACTTAGAGAGCTCAGTTCTAAAAATCCACAGCTGATTTTCCTCAATTTAAGTATTTTTGTTACATGATGTCAGACGTGTCCTCAGCTGAAATGTAACCCTGCGTGAGCAATGTGCCACTGAAGTGAGTTCATGCAAGAATTATGCAGGCAGCTGAACTTTCACACCTCTCCTTCCAGAATGCCTAAAATGCTGCTCCCAGAGCTGGAGGAGCCAAAAGGTTACAAGACATTGTGTATTCTTACACGGCGCTGTTGACTATGAAAATGAAACTAAAAGAAACATCAGCCTTCTACCTACAACTAAGCAGTCCACATGTCACACAGGCTGCAGTACCATTTACACACTAGATTGTTCCATTAAAATAGTGACAGTTCTCAATGACCACTCTCAACCTGCCTCTTAAACTCCAGATTTTCAGATGGGTTTAAAAATTAATTTCCCATCCATGCTCCTGATTCCAGGTGTAGTTCCACAGTAAGTGATCAATTGCTTGGAGCAGATCTAGTTTGGTATTCATAAATTTGGGGTTCTATGCTGTAAACATGCTACCAGGTAAAAGATTTGCATTTGTAAAATTAGCAAGTCAAGTGTAACTTCTGGAGCTCAGTTAGGACCCCTTCCTCCCTTTATACTCTGCACTGATTCCGCTGCTTTCACTTCCCATGGATGTAGCTGAAACATGATTTATCTCCCTTGTGTAAAGTGTAAATCGATAATCACTTAGAACAAAGTATTGCTTACCTATTCACAAAGTGAGAGGAACCCTACTGACTCTGAATACAAAATGTATTTCTAAATACAAAAAAAAGCATATTTCTGCAAATAAAATTCAGTAATTGCTAATAAAAGAATAACGACTTTGCAGAAGAAGTTAAAATCTGGAAATCCCTGTAAGACAGCTTCAGTAGATACAGATCTCAATGTTATAAACATTTCTGTTAAATGGTGACTTCCAAGGTAAGGAGGGAAAAAAACCCGCTAAGCCAAATTCCTTTCTCAAGGCTGTGATACAGCAACATCATCAGAAGGACGTGAATGGAGGAGGGCACATTTTGGTCTTGATGAGAAAACACCTGTCAGACTTCAACTATGATGCTGCACTAACAAATCTGTGTCTAGAAGAGTATTTAAAACCAATTACTCCCTTCACACTTCCAGCTTATAAAATCACAGGACTAAATTAGGCTTCCATATTATTTTTATTTCCCTCTTAAAATATAGCATTGAAGTCCTGCACACATATAAATATCCCTATAGTTTCTTACACACTTTCTATCCATCATTACTTAAAGTGCCCAACTGTGAACATTAAAAGTAAAAACATTACTGTTAAGAGTGGCTACACTTGTAGGAGGACTGGTATTCTGACGATGCAGGCCACTGATTTTACAAAAATCACCTGCAAAAGAATACACCTTAAATAACATGCATCAATATTAACCCTGAAGTCTTTTTTTTTCCCCACTCAGCTGATCTAAAAGCAATTAATGTACAGGGTTTATTTTTGAAGCATGTCTTTTACATAGTGTAAGAATAAAGGATAAATGCATCACTTTCTTTCTAGATCCCTCCTTTCCCCACAAAGTGTTTACTGTGTCCCAAGCTGCTATGTTGATTAAAACCAGTTGAAAAGAGCTCCGGAAATGCATGCAACTTAAAATTCACTTAAACACACTTTAAGTTATAAAGTCTGAGAGATTTGAATTTCAGCACGTGGCTACGGTTCAGTTGGGTTATTGGATGTGTTTGTCGTGGTGGCGAGATTGGTAAACACTTCTTCCTTAGTTTCAGGCTGATGTCTTTCCATTTTGCTCTCCTCTTTAGCATTTTTGTTACTGGTATCTCCCTTGCTCTTGACTACCACAGGTTCAATCTCCATGATTTCCTGTGGTGCCTTAGGCTCTGGCAAATTTGGCTCAAGTCCATCAACTTGAACAGGTTCTGGGACATCTTCTGCTTTCTGTTCAAGTTTTTCCAAAATGGTCTGGACCTTCCTTACCCCATCTCTCCTAGCCTGGCGCACATCAGCACGACCCTCAGGGTCCACTGAGTCTAGGGCTAGCAACTCTTTGGTCAAATACTCTTCAATCATCAAGTACTTTTTGTCAGTTTTCTTGCCTTCAAAGGAGTTGACTGCCTGCTCAAGCATTTGTACTTTCTCCAGGATTGCTTCCACTTTCAAAACACCAGGATGCTTTTGAGGTTCTCCCGTTTCCGTTGTCTTCTGCGGCGCCGCTTCTTCAGGAGGAGGCCTTTCCTGGGGCGGAACAACCTTAGCTGGGGAAGGAGCCTTTTTATCAGCTTTGTCTGCCATGGCTGGAGGCTTCTGGGGTGGCAGTTTAGGATCTGGTTCTTGGTGGGTGACCTGAATCGGGATATATGCGGACGGTGCCTCTGTTTCGGGCGGTGGGGCTGCCTTGTTGTCAGGCTTGGTTTCAGGAGGAGGGGCTGGTCTTGGTGGCTCCTGAGCTGGGACTTGCTGCTGAGAAACCTGGTGAACAAGGCAAGTTTTGTGTTGAGACACAAAGCTCCTTATTTCCTTCTAAAGAACAAGGAATCTAACATCTATTTTTCTATACTCCTAGTAGTGCAATTTCACACACATGAGATGATTAATCTTCCCTGAGCATTGCTGAATTTTACGGCTTTAAACTGAAAAATAGCACTGTGCCAAACAGCTATTATTTTTACCAATATTACATTTCAACCCACCAAATCATGCCCATGCTCAACAAAATCAGCCCCATGAGCAGTTTTATTAGACAGGACCTTTGGGCAAAGCCTTCACCTAACTTAAGTCAGCGAGCTTTCTTGCGGCTGACTGCAGCACGGTCAAAATTTCATTCCCTGTGTCACTTACGAAGGGCTCATCTTCCTTGAAAAGCCAACTACTTTCCTGAGTTTTAATCACATTTTGGGCTATTCTCATCCTGTTCCTCTTTTCAGGACATTCCTTTTTTAGTTAGTGCTTATTTTAAATCTTTAACCTATTTACATACAGAGGTTACTGTGTCAATCTTATTACACTGAAGCGATTAGAGACTATCCTTGGGATTACTCCAGATCTGTCATCAAATCAGAAATCTCTTGAAATTGAGATTAGTTTTGAAATCTTAGCAAAAAACTAAAAATTGTGATATCTGCATTTTCCTCCCACTGACACCCCCTTTATTTACTTGTGCCCATTAAGAGTGATTTTGAAAGGTACTAAATCCAGCTCTCATGGATTTAAATGGCTGGAGTAAAATATCTGTATTTTATTTAAAGCAAATAAGTAAATGGTCTGCACTGACAATCTGTTACCTGTTAAACACAAAATTTGATTAGGGAGTACAAACTCTCACCCACAAAAATAAATTAGCACTGACCTAGAATATGCCATTAAATCTTAAGTCTTCCTTGTTTTGTCCTAGCACCTGGGTTTTCAAAAATATTAACCTAATTCTGCTCCTGTCATTTTTAATGTGAAATACCTCCAGAGAGGAAATCAAGGCTTATTTCTGTACATACCCCTTCTACACACTCACAGTTGTCTAATTCCTAGTAGACTTTTAATTGCAGTTTTAGGAAAAATTTTAACAAGGAAAAAAGTGTTCAATGAGCAACAGGTTCTGTGACCAAGAGATGCTTCAAGTCAGAAGAATAAAAAGCTCTAGATTTTGCTTATCCTCTTTCTTCATAGCCAAAATTACTTTGTGCATCTGATGCTATCCCTAATGGTTCTGAGACATCAGTGAAGTATATTTACATAGATGTCACAAATCCCACAGACCTGATTTTCTTCTCATAAACATAATGCAACATCAGTGATCTCAGTGTAATTACACCAAATTATACTCTGACAAGAGAGGATCAAATCATGTGTTAAATCACATTTCAGTGATCCACCACAGTCCTGACAGGTGGAAAGGCAACTTGTTGCTTATCTCAGGATCTTCCAGTCTGTTTAAATCTAGAAATGGAGATTGCTTTATATGCTCTCATGGATGTGTTAGTACAAGCTCATTTTTCAGCTCTAGCCACGCTCAAGGCCCTGGCAGGTGATTCACTTCCCCATTCTACATACCTGGGGTCTGTCTACTACTGTCTGCACTCGGATGGGAGCTGGGGGCTGCATCTGGCTGCTCACTCTGGCTGGGGAACTCTCCCGACTGGAGGCGCCTCTCTGAGCCACTCTGAACGGAGATTGCGCCCGCGCCGCCTTGGGCTCCCTCTCCTCCGGCTGGATTTTGTGGAACACTGGCTGGTGGGCTTGGAACTCGCTCTGCTGGGCAGGGTAGTGGGTCTTCTGTGCCTGGTGGTAGGCTTGTGCTGGCTGGCGGGGCATGTTCTCGTGGATCACAGGGATTGGGATATAACCGCGAGGAAGCGCGTGGCTCCCTGCGTTGGGTCTGCCAGAGGTCTGAGGGGAAACTGTTGGAGAGTCAGGTGTTCCAGGAGGTTGAGGCTGCCATGAAAACAAAAATCAAGTGTTAAATTTTAACCATTTGGGGCTCACAATACTTTTCATTCCCAAAGAGAAAAGGAGGCAGTCATCATAGAAACTGAACTCATGTTTCCAGCATGCAAGGACTCCATTTTTCTGGGTTTTTGGCCAAGGGCCTCCCTAGATAAACCACAGAAGTTGTGAGAGCATCATTATAACAAGCAGGAACCTGAGCTACAGCATTCCCAGCCCTGAAATGAGCAGGGAGTGGATGCTCAGTCAGAATGTTTGCTGCTTTTACACGGCTGTTCCTGTCTAAACCTGTTAAATTTGAGGTAAACTAAAGCTAAGCAAACAAATTACGTGCTGGAGACAAACCCAAACCCCTGAGAGCACACAACACTGACTTCTGATCCTGGCCACACTAACAGATTCTGTATGTTTTGTTGGGGTTTCTTAGAGTATGCCATTAATTTGGTAGCAGGCTATGGCAATGCAGATAGGGCCACTTCCCCTTTCCTGTGAAAGGTCAGGCTGGAGCTGGTAGAGGTGAGGGCAGGCAAGGCAGGAGAGAAGGGGAACAAGATCCCTCTTTTGGTGCTTTTAAACTGCTCCACTGCCCATGGAACAGTAACCTTGAATAAGAAATGCTGGTTTGCACTAGAGCAGCCATCAGTGGCACTGCTGAACTGGAGTTTAAAGCCACTAACACAGGCTCTGGTCGCTTGGCACCCATACTGCACTGCCCAAGTGTGCAGCAGCAAGTTCTGAGGTCCTCCCTGGTTATCTCCAAGTTAGTGGCACAGGAGACACATTGTTAAAGCCACTCTGCAGACAAAGCAAAGCTGTGCAGAGTGGGAAGAAGGAAAAGCTGGGCCTCTTGTCCAGGTACTGCATGGACAGACATGGTTAGGCAAAATAGCTGAGAAACCTGCCAGCAGGATTTTAATTACATTCTTCAAGCCCCAAATGGGTTCCAGAGAAGATGCCACCACTGCTGAATTACAGACCTGATATGTTTTCAGCTTGGTGAAGGCTGAATTTCCTGCTCATCTTACTTTGAATAAAAACGAGGCTTATATTTCCATATATTACAAGAATACCAATGTGCTAATTCTCTACAGAGGGCAGGCCAAAAATCTCACCTTCTGAAACACAAAACAAGCAAGGTGACTTTTTTCCAAAGAAGTTCATAGTCTGAAAATATTTTCACATGCCACTGAAGTACAAAAACACTTCACAATTCACTTTTAAATCTGTATATATGTAAATCCATATACTTTATACAACTGAAATATGAAATTAGGAAGCAAAGAACTTCTGAAGTGGCCTGGGTTGTTAGCTGACTGGACACTTGTCTCTCCCTCTTCGTTCACCCAGTTTGACTCATGCTGCAGAACACAAGAGGCTTGTCTATACACTCCACTTGTAGGGGAACCTGTATAAAGCCTAGAACAACCCTCCCCTGCCACAGGGCCTGCTCAGCTCTGCATTTATCTCTCTTCAGAGTCATTCCAGAACCAGAGTGGGTGATGTTAGAAAAAACCCATACATATTTATACTGCTATGACTGTGCATTTTCAACACCCTGGGAGCACTGGGAAAATGCAATCCTGTGGCGAGCTGGGCTTTCTGAGGGATAAGCTCCTCATGTGACATTCAGGCCATAAATGCTGCAGAGCCCACTGCTAGCAGGGCCCAGCAATGCCGACGCTCACCTCAGGTCCATGCGTGGCCAGCGCCGGGGCCGCTGCAGCTGCTGGTGTCTGTCCACATTGTTTATCGGCCGGAGCCGCCTCCGCCGGGCCCCTGGCCGGGGACTCGGGGCCGCCATAGGCCCCCCTGAGCGGTGGCTGTGCCTGCCCTGGGCCAGGTACGGCCTCTGTCTTGTACCTCTGCACCCCAGGCTGTTGGGCAGAGAAGCAGGGGTGCTGCTGCCGGCCATCGAGGCCCTCGTGGATGACAGGAATGGGGATGTAGCCAGCCCGGAGCTTGGGGTAGCCCACGTGTCCTTCTCTGGCTGCCGGCTGCTTGGGGCTGTCACGAGATGGACCATTGGCTGAGGACTGGCCTTCCTGGAAGGGAAAAACATCACAGAGCGCTTGTTGGTAGCTCAATAAACACAGTAAGGAAAAGCTGCCCTAAAAGTCTGTCCCTAAAAGCAGCATCAGCTGTGTATGAGGAGCTCAGACCCTCTCAGGCCTGTGCAGGACAGCCAACAGCAGGTGCTGACACTGCAGGCAAGGAGAGGAAGAAAAAAATCTGCTTATGTGTGGGGCTTTCACCCCCACTTCTCATAAACACTTACTTGTGCTTTGAAATACCTGCCTAATTCCAACTGGATTTCTTATTTATCATGCATCACTAGCATTTAGCCACCAGCCCAGCCTCTTCACAGGGAGCTCATTCAATTCAAACAAGTGCCCATGGGACTAGAGGCATTTCCTCAGCACCTCACAGCACACATCTGTGCTACATCTGAAAAGACACTTGAAAGGAAGAGTAATCGCAAAAGAAGCACTAATTTTGTTGGTATGGTTGGTATTGTTCTTCCCACTGGCTATTTGAAGAGATACTGACACTGCACACTGAAATATATTCACTTCCAGCTGAGGAGGATCTGGTTCAGTAAACGTTGAGGGAGAGTGAAGGGGAAGACAGGATAGCTTAACAAAGAAGAAAACACTGAAAATCAAGATTTAAAAATCCTTGCATTGTCTGAGTACATTCACTGGACAATGTCAAAGCTCTGGCAAGGGTGGAAGTGGTTTGTACTAAGAGCCCTCACAAGTCCTCTACTAAGTTCTTCCTGCATTGGTCATTCTATTTTGAGACCCCACAAGGGCTGAGTTCCAGATGTATCTCTAAGTCAGATCATATAACAAGCACCTCTGTCATTCAGAGGGTAATGTCATTATTCAGTAAGAGGAGAATTTAATAAGGGGACATATGGTGCAAGTGTTGGAAACCCTATTTTTAAAGGGGTGTTGAAGCTGCAAAGTATTTCATGTTGCTCCTGTACACGTTAACATACTAATTCAATAGGAATTTACTGTTTTACCAACCAGATTATCAGTGTTCTTCCTATATAATAGTATCACATTAAAAAGTAATTTCTGAGAATTCCTCTTAACAATGAAACTGCACAGAATAAAGACTGTTATTTATGTAAGCTAATGAAGACAAAACACACAGAAAGCAACAAGTTAAAAGTCTGAGCCTCAGTGCTCCATTTCCTTTTACTCATTAAAAAAAAAACCTCCACAAAGGAAGAACTCTGGAAGAGGCACAGAGGAGAGCCAGGCCTAGAAAGTTCGAAGAGAGAAGCAATCTGAAGTTGGCTTTCCCAGCTGCACAACAAGGATGATCTCATGCCAAGGTCTGCACCGGGATCCACGGATGAGTCATTTGAAATTCACCCTACCAGGAAACCACATTCCCCTGCCGCACGCAGCCTGGCCAGGGGCTTCCAGAACCCCCCACACCAACGAGCACTTGCTCCTTCACCTTCCACCAGCACAACCGTGACCCCACAGCTCTCCCGGGATCTGCAGGGATGCACTGTTACGTCCGCAAACTGCATTTGCTGGAAAATAAACCTGAGGTGCACTCAGCTGACAACAATGCGGGGCCATGGCGGAGCCAAGTGTGCTCCAGAGCTGGGCTGGGAGGGCAGCGATGATTCCCAGCGGGAAGCAGCACCTTGGTGCTGCGCTGACTGCGGGAATTCTGCAAGCGCCAGCTGCTCAGCAGTGTCCCCGCCGGAGTAACCCAAGCAGCCACCCCACCTACAGCCACGGCTCCCACCGCTATAAAAAGAAGATTCTCTCACTTCCAGCGGCTCTGTGGGAAGGGTCGCTGCTGGGCAGGGTTTAGGAGCTGGGTGGGTCAGCAGCACCTACAGATGTCCTAGCTTGAGAAAGTTCTCAGCCAAACTTGCTTTGTTCCACCCAGGTGTACAGAGCTGCCCAAAGGGAAGAGTTGTTTTGGGGTCTGCATTGTCTTTAATGCCTCCATTTGGGGATAAGACCTCCAATCTTGTGGAGTAACCCATAATTATAAATTATTCAACATGGACAGTGTCCCACTCCCCCCTCCCTGCATGAACCCCCTGGGAGTCCAGCCATGGGCTTCCCCACCCTTGTCTTCATGTTCAGACCTGTGAGACTGCCCTTGTTTTGAACCTTCTTCACAATCTGAGAAATCTGCCACTGCAACTTAAGCCCTGCTAAGAAATACAAAAGAAGCAGCCCAAGCCCAAAGCAAAACCAGGTTGGTTCTGGTCCAACCAGGTTGGACTGTTTTTCCAAACCATCCAATTTATAAATGAAGTAAAACTTCTGTCAATATTTTCAGGGTTTTGTTGTTTTCTGGCTTTTTAAAATAGACTATACTCCCATGATTTGTGACATATTCTTACAGCTTCAGACAACCTGTGCTGCTGCTGTGGGAGTTAGTATTTCAAGCTGGTCCTTTGTTGCAGGCTTTTTCCCCTGTAGTCAAGTCTAACCACAGAGGCCTCTGAACCGTGCAATCATACTGGAACAGCCCTCGGTAAAAGAACAAATGCAGCGTCCTTGTTTTTCCCACCAACAGTGCCTCCAAGGCAAAGATCAGGTTTAGGAAAGGTGCTCTCATCACAACTGCACTTCCTGATCTACATTGTTCCCTTCAACACTTAATTAATACTTAACTCTACACACAGTTGCTTACATTAGCCAGTTTGTATCACCACATCTTGAACATTCTTTCTTTCCTGTTTCTTGTCCTCCCACTGTCCTACAATCACGAACGTGGACAATCCACATACTCTGAAACTCCCATCGCTGGGGAATGGTACCACAGCCAAAGACTAAGGAGGCCCTGGGTCCAGGGAGATGCTGCCAGTGGTTTGGGTCTGTATTTCGTGAGAATCCAATACAACAGTGAGTGCATGCAGATCCCAACGTCCCTGTCTCCAGACTTCTGGCCAAAGCAGTTCTGTTTTGTGCAGGGGAGCCTGTGTTTCCAGCCTGGACAAACAGGTTCTGGAAGACTTCAGGAGAAGCTCAGGTGTGCCTGGGGACACTGTGGCAAGGGGGAGGAATGGAATCAAACTCTGGAAAACTCTCATCCTAACACTACAGAGAATAAATTCATTGATTCCCTCCTAATGCTTTAATTCCTGTTTCACAGCACAGCCAGCACAACAAAAATAGGCTATTTTTTTGTTTTATTTGTCTTCTGTCACATGCAGTTCTTTCTTGTTATATTAACAAGCCTGTTACCTGGAAAAACCCCAGAGCTCATTTAACGCAAATCTGCACAAACAGAAATGACCAACAAATGAATGACAAGTCTTAGTCCATCATTCTTCTAAGTTTAAGTATAAAAAACAAGAACCCAACTCGGGTTTCAGCATTAAAACAAATTGAAGCAAATTTCTCCTGCCCTCATCTACAGAAGAAAGAAGTTGCTTAAAACTGAGAGGAGCTACAAGCAACAGAGTATCAACTAATTTTTAGTGAGTAGCAGGACTGACTTTCAGCACTGCAGTAACCCCAGCTGTGATCACTCAACTTGCCTTTAAGAGACAGAATCCCTCAAAAGAAAGGAGCAGAAGAATGCAAAAGCAACTCCCTTGAGCAGCTCAGAAGTTTTGACAACAGTCCAAGACTACACTTCAGGTAGCCTGAAATACCCACAGGAGCTCAAACCCAACGCAGCATTTCAGGAGGTGCTAAGGCAAGCCATCACATCCAGGCAAATGAGAGTTTTGGCCCAGCTGCAGGAGGGACAGTGGAGCTCTGCCTGCAGATCTGCTCAGGAGCAGTGACAGCACTTGCACCTCTCAGGACGGGATGAGCGTTTCTGTTGTGAGGCCATCACCAGGATAAATAAAGGTGCAGCCAGCACGAGTTGTGCAACTGGAAAAAACACTTCATACCCCCACATCCTACTTCTGGCTTCCCGTGGGAAGGGCATTTTCAGGACTGACACTAAAATCCTCCAAATTGCTCCCATTTTAAGCGAGTTCTGAAACCATGAGCCAGTGGAATGGAAAAAGCAACGGCAAGAGAAAAAACACAACCTTGCACCAGGATTCCCAGTACAGCTGTAGTATCTGGAATGGATAATGGCATAAGTCCTAGTGTGCCCCAAGTGTGCTCAAGTGTTATTCCAGACTCAAACACAGAAACCTGCAAATTCAGCCACTGCTGATGCCAGCAAATTGCCAGTAGAGTTTTCCAGATGGTTGTACCATTCAAATTAAATTTGTCAAAATATTCTGTATGGATGTTAGGTGACTTGAATAGCTGTATCAAACTCAGAATCTCCGTTTAGAGACTCCTTACATAATACATTGTTCATTCCTCAAATACTAAAATGGTCTACAGAATAAAGTCTAAAAGGCAGCTTTGCTGCCATCACACTCCTGCATTTTTCTTAACCTGTACTGATGTTATTTGCAGTACAGTCAATGTAGTTCTTTAAAGCACATATTACACACATAAATAGCACCCCTGTAGCTCTTGCAGAGCAGCAGTGCAAGTATTTAAATTGTACCTGTTTTGTAAATATTATTTAGCAAAGGGAAAGCAAAATTTACCAACACTGCCAAGAGATTAAACATCTTTCTGTATGCAAACAGATGGTCCACTGACTTCAGTGTCATTTTGAACTTGGAAGCTGCTGCTGTAAGAAGCAACATGCAAACAGAATTATTCTGGTTGCTCAAGTGACTGAGAAAATGGCAGTACCTGACAAAATCTGACTTGAGAAAACACCTTCCAAGATTTTAAGCCCAAGTCCTTTATATTTAGGAATAAGGGAATAGAATGGTTCTGCTCTTTCACAATCAGACACAGCAATTAACTGAGTGGCATATAACAACCAAGTTTTCTTTGCACACATGCTCACACGTGTATTTTATCTGAAATTGCCATGAATAACCAAAAAAGCCAGTGCTAGTCAGTATTCAAATCTAAGAATGAAGTAGCTATGTTATTTGTTAAAGGAAGTACTACCATTTTTGTCAGAGAAAGGCCAAACTTTAACCATTGGACCTAGATTCCACATCTACTTGTACTTTACTTTAGGCCAGACCTTTTTTCATTCTCTGTTGCATTAACTACAAAAGTACACTACCTTTGCTACCAACAGAGATCAGCATATCCCAAGTATTTCTACGAAGTTCCTCACCAGTGCTTGGTGTTTGAACATATTAATAGCACAACATCAGCATGAGCTGGGTTTTACTAACACTTCCCAGAGAACTACGAGTTGGAAGGTACCCAGTGATTTGCTCTCAGTGCTGACTCCAAACTTCTTACAGCCCTGCCTCAGCTGCTGCAGACATTTGCATTCTCACCCTTTTACTCACAATTTGTGCTTAAATATATAGACTGAGCACATAGGCATTTGAGCAAGATATCATTAGCTAATGACTGAAGGAAACCATGAATAAGCTTAGTTGCATGAGCTGTCCCAGTAGAACTTCGTGTCAGTCGCATCATGTAACCCAATTACAGGCCAAGCTGCTTTTGATGTTCCACTTGCTGAATGCTGAGTTTTATTTCCCAACATACACATGTGTAGGCAAACAGGCCTTGTGTTCTCTCTTGTAATTACCAAGTTGTATAATACAAGTATTACATTCACATTTGCTCTAACTGATGCCATTAGAAATAAATAAACACTATTAAAAACGGAAGGAGAAAACTAATCCTAAGCTCTTCAGAACACAGCCTTACTAGAGCAGATATTTGTTATCTTTCAGATCCATCTTGTTCCAGGAACAAAACCTGTCCTCTTTTAATCATTAAGAGGAATCTTTCTTCAGCTGAAATGCCTTGGTGCAGACATGACAACACCTGCCCTGTGTGCCCATGAGTGGAAGTTGGCACCAAAAGCACCCAATGGGCCGAACTGAACACGTCTGAGAAAGAAACGACTGCTACGAGGAGCAGAGCATTCTTAGGAGAGCTGGAGAATCACCACCCACCCCACCAGCTTTATTGGATGGAGTTAGAGAAAAGCCCTTTAGAGCGCTAACAGAAATATCCTTGTCAAGGGCGATGAGAATGGCACTTTATTCAGTTATTTCTGTTCGCTGCCTGATTACCTAAGAAGCAGGTGGTCAAACTATTGCTTCCCTATTAGTTATGACACAGGAATCCGAAATACATCAGAAAGCACAAGCCTCAAGAATTAGCAAAACAATGCTTCATTTAAAAAAAGGAGAATAAGCTGATAATGGCTGAAGAAGGAGCTGTGAATTTCACAGTTTATAGTCAGTCTCCACATTTTCATCTAAAACTTCATTTTACACACAGCAGTTTTCTGACTTCACTTCCTTAAAGATCAATTTTCCAACACTATAAAAGCACTTGCTACATTGCACCCCATTTATTAATTATAAGGCTTTGCCATAAGCCATAAAAAACACATTTTCGTGCTACTCGGCCTGCTGGGTGATGTCAGACAAGTTGCTTCCCCACCCCATGCCTGATTTCTCTGTCTGTAAAATCAAGAAGGAAAAATAAAAATAATCAAACCAACAGCTTCTGCAACACATTTAAGATACAGCATTTTTCTTTCTGTCTGTAATTTAGTAATGTGATCCATGTGAACAAGCCATTTCTTCTAATTTACATTTACCTTTACCCTGGCATGGAGAGAGGCCACAGCTTACCTAGAGAGTGATACTGTCTGTACACCCCAAAGCATATTGGATTGTTACCTGCCTTATCATGGTCCAAATGGGAACAATGCTATTTTTGCCACGTAGTCATGGAAAAGTTCTGCCTGTGCACACAAGTGTTAAAAATACGGTTCCTAGGTAAGAATGCTGCCACCTGGCACAAGTATTCTTCCTTTGTCCTTCAGATAAGAGGTACACAGTGCCAGGAGTTACACAGAACCCTGCAACACCTTCTCTGCTTTTCCTCTTGCTTTATCTCCAGTATCATTTCTTGTGTTCCTGTCTCTTATTTCCAATTAGCTCCACCCCTTGTTTTCAGGTTAATTGATATCTCTGTAAGTTAACTCCCTGCTCACCATGTTCTGTCAAAGGGGGCTTTGAATAACTACACAAAGCAGCTGCAGGGAATCTGGACAAAGCCAGGACACAACCCTCCAAAAATTCCCTCCTGATAATTTTACCACTCCTACCTATTATGCCTTCTCTGGGCAGTACCTTTTTAATCCAGTAACTGACTTATTAGCCTGACAGAATGCACATCAGCATTAGGAATGTAAAAACACTGCAGGTGGAAGAGACCTTAATTGTTAGCTAAGCTGACCTCACATTCCCTTCCCCTGAGGAGAACCACTGTGAGAGGTGCAGCTTCAGAAAGGCTGTTCTGACCTCTCTGTGCAATTTCTAATTTGGTCTACCATGGATTTCTCAGTCAACTTGACCGTGAGAAGTCAGTGCTCAAAAATAAGTCCACTGCTAAAGAGATGCAAATTGAGTGACATTAGACTTATTTGGGGAAGCAGAGAGAAAAAGAGATGCAAGTCATGAAGGGAGAGGATGCAAACTTAGGTGTAGTTAGCTGTTCCCCAATGAAGCATCAGCAGGAGGGTGAGATGGCTTCTTCTTCCTTTGTTTAGGCCTGTGCACTCATTGCTGCAGCCAATACTTATCATAGATCACTTTTATGGCTGCTCCCTGACTTGTGCCTGGCTGCTGCAACTTTTAGCTCAAACCTAAGGCACCAGTGAGCTATTGATCACTTCAATATCCGTTCAGTGAAGCCCAGCACAGTCAATTCCTTTGGTTTATTTTTAGCTGCATTATTTCCCAGGGGGTTTTACTGCATGTGGAAACAACACATAGAAGGGGCATTGATAAACACCTATACCTTCTTTGTTTTCTGCTTTAAATGCAATCTATTTTTATCAACACTTTGGAGAATGCCAAGCTAACAATTTAATGTCATAAGACAATCCTGCAGGAAGTATGCAGAGCTGTGATGCCCTCAGTTAGCACAGAAAATAACTACAATAAATAAGCATAGCAAATGAGTAATTTTATAAAAAAAGGAAGAGTGACACTGCTAGTAAATACATTTTTAGTATAAGTATGTATATACATCTTCCAAGTCTTGATTGTACCTTAGTCCTTGAATGTCTTACTGTTAACTAATCAGACACCTGAAAGAAAAGCATTAGTCTACCCAGAAGTCTCATTAACAAATATTTTTCTGTCATTTGAAACATCATCCCTTATTTCTTACTGGAACAACAAGAGATTTTTCTCCTCTTTCTCATGAAGGGCTCCCTAATCCATCCTTATGCTGCAGTGATTTCTTACATGTAAGAGAGACAAACATGCAGAGGAAGAACACCCATTCTTCATGTGGGTGAAAAAAAAAAAAAGGCCAGACTGAATGAGGAAATAACAGAGAGCCATCTGAATCCACAAATGCATCTAAAATACAGAGCTAAATGCAAAACCAAGGTCTGGTTTCGTTGCTTTAAAATGGCTTTGTCATGGGTTAAAATTTCAGAAGAGCTGCTTCAACTTTTACCTGATTATGTATCTGGCACAGAGTACTGCAGTCAGCATGGCTACACTGATGTTAAGCCCAGGGTAAGTGAGAAGACCAAGATCAAGCACTTGGGAACAACAGGACTTTACTATGACACTGTCTCAGCTCTGTTATTACTTAGCTAGAAAAGCTCAGTTAGCCCTAGATCTGTGCTCCATTCGTTGTCCACTTGCAGTGTAATACCTCATTTCATTGCCTAATCTCTTCAGAAAGGGAACAAACAGGCCCAGAGAGAATACTGGTAGATATAGTGCAAGACCACCTCAAAGATGGTAAAAAATAGCTAATTTCACTGTCAGAATTCATCAAAAGCAATGAAGTGATGGAGTCAGCACAAGTTTGATCTTTGTATAACCACCCTTGAAAAGATGCGTGATGTCTGACACATTCAGTCAGCTTTTGTCATTCTCAGACCACTTCTAAGAGCCCCAAGTTCTCTTTTGAGCTAGACTGAGAACGAAGGAAATCAGAAAGCTCTCACCATCAAGTCCCTCTTTCTGCTCTCGTCTGTGATTACATCCTTCCTACCTGTTTAGGTATTAACAGAAGTCTGATGTCTTCAAAAATCCTTGCTGGATTTGAAATTCAGTGTCAGTGGCTGATTTGCCTTCCTTGGCATTACTTAGCTAAGAAAATATTTGGGAAGAGACATATTTTCCTTGGGCCTGATTCTAAGAGTCTTTTCCCAGCTAGTACCTGTCCTTGTGAAGTACACTGGTACTCAACAAACTGATGATTTCAGCAGCTGTCCATGAATTCCAGCAGCCACAATTAACTCAAGGCTCTGACAAATGGCTCTACAAAAGAAGTTACACACAACTTCTATCACCATAAACTGGGGTGGGGGAGTTTAGATAGGAACGCCTAAAAAANACATGGTGCAATTAAGGAAACACAATGCACTAGCTCCTATTAAAAATAAAGAAAAGAAAAAAAAAAAAAAAAAAAAAAAAAATCAACAGTTCATCTCCAGAGTAATTTCTCTCTTTCTCTCAGTGAACAAATCCAAAGCACACACTCCTGCTTACAGCCAGCGGTAACAGATTTTCCTGTTTGGACAAAAAGTGTATCCCACCAGTGGTGTTCAAAAGCAGGTGCAGCTTTTTGTACCTGTGACAGCCCTTGCGAATAGGCAGAAGAGGCACAGAGGCACTTTTCATTACCAGAGATTTCACACGTGGTAGGGGTGAAAATTTGTTTTGTTTAAGGCACCCATTCAAGCAGAGGACTGATCCATTAGAGAACTTCCAACTCCCTTCACACAATTATTGAAAGCAGCTTGAATCTGACTGTTCTGCTAAATGGGTTAGTCTCAAGTGATATTCCTGGAACAAAAGCCTTTGAGTAAACAGCACACTTTCCTTCTCAAGTACATTCTATGCTTATAAAAAACCACACTATTTATTATTTTTACTACCACAACAGCCAGTGTTAGCAGGTGCCTCCAAAAAGGAAATAAAACCCTTTTTCCTATGCAAGTCTAAGAAAAATTACATTTTTCTAAGACCTCTGTGTATTATTACTAGAATTTATTTATAGATCAAACGAACTAGCACTTAAAGAGCTGCAAAGGGGGTTAATTGGTGATTGAGAAGTACGTCCCTTCTTTTTCAACGCCAGCTGCTCTCACACCGAGCTTTCAGTCACGGTCTGCGCTCGCAAACCGGGCAATTACTATTTTAAGAAACGTAAGTTCTTAAAATAATTAACACTTCTTGAGCGCTTCGCTCCTCACGTTGTACGTAAGGCAATGGGAAAAAAACTTCCAACAGGTCTGGTGCAGCCGCATCCCGCAACCAGCGGCCCTTTCCCCGTAGTGAATCCGCGCCGGGGCTCCCGCGGCCCCGTCCCTGCCCTCCCTCGGCTCCGTCCCCGCCGTTCCCCGGCTCCCCTGGAGTCGCTACGCAGCGGCCGCCGCTCCCCGGATCGGCCCCTTCCCGGCGGCCGCCAGCCCGGGCTCCGGTCCAGCCCCGTGGAGCGCCGTGCCCGAGCCCCTTGCCGGGAGGAACACCCCGGGAGCGCGGGGGAGCCGGGCAGTCCGGCGTGCCCGGGGTTACGCGATGCTCCGCGCACAGAAGCGCGCCGAGACCCCGGGGGAATCACTTTCCCACCAGGCAACTCCTACTTCGCTCAAGTTTCCAGCACTTTCTGCCCACAGCCGCCGCGCTGTCGGGTCAGAGGGCTGCATTCCCCCAAGGAATGAGCTGTAGTCCCCGAAACCCGAAGAGCCTGACCCGAAAGGGTCATTCCTCAGGGCCCCGGTAAAACCCCGGCCGCTCTCCCCTCCGCGCCTCGCCTTCCATGGACATATTTGGACTGAGATGCGGCTTTCCCCGAGCGTGCTTCGGAATAAAACCGGAGCGGCAGCTGCCGGGAGAGTTTGGGACCACGGAAAAGAAAAAAAAAGGGAAAGGAAAAAAAAAAAAAAAAGTCGGAGTCCGTGCTGGATCTCTGCTTTTTAAAAGACATTCACCGTCTGGGCAGTTCACAGCTGAAAAATAAATCAGGTTCGCTTCTCCCCTGGCAGGCCGGGCGGACTTAACCAACTTTAAATAAACATCACAGGGCCGAGGTATCAAATGATTTAATGCACAAAAAAGGGACTGCAGTGCGTCAGAGACAAAGGGCAGCTCCTGCCCTCACTGCATCGCCACGCGCGGGGGGAGCA